>JAPZAG010000619.1:0-12266 GCA_027475135.1 Bactrocera correcta
CTTCAATACGTTAAAGAAGCTTATTTAACTTAAATATGTTAAACTAATGATTTGAAGCATTTCAACAAAATCGACTTTATACCAAATATAAGATTACGGAATTCTTCTAAATGCACTGTCGTTATGCCGCCATGGCTTTATATCACCTTCATTACGGTAAAGAAGGTTAACTAACTTAAATATGTTAACTAATGATTTGAAGCATTTCGATATCGATTGCTAAATGTGTATGTACAAAAAAATCGACTTTATACCTAAATATAAGATAACGGAATTCATATAAATATAATGCCGTTATGCCGCTATTGCTTTATGTAAACTTCAGTAAGATAAAGAAGGTTAATTAACTTAAATACGCTAAACCAGTTATTTGATGCATTTCGATATCGATTGCTAAATGTGTAAATACAAGAAAATCGACTTTATACCTAAATATAAAATTATAACATTACGGATATCTTCTAAATGCACTGCCGTTATACTGCTTAGGCTTTATGTATACTTCAGTAAGCTAAAAAGCGTTTATTAACTTAATATGTTAAACTAATGATTTGAAGCATTTCGATATCGATAGCTTAATGGGTATATACTAGAAAATCGACTTTATACCTAAATATAAGATAACGGAATTCTTCTAAATGCACTGCCGTTATGCCGCCATGGATATATGCCAACTTCAGATCGTTAAAGAAGGTTTATTAACATAAATAAATATAAGATAACGGAATTCATATAAATATACTGCCGTTATGCCGCTATTGCTTTATGTAAACTTCAGTTAGATAAAGAAGGTTAATTAACTTAAATACGCTAAACCAGTTATTTGATGCATTTCGATATCGATTGCTAAATGTGTAAATACAAAAAAATCGACTTTATACCTAAATATAAAATTATAACATTACGGATATCTTCTAAGTGCACTGCCGTTATACTGTTTAGGCTTTATGTAGACTTCAGTAAGCTAAAAAGCGTTTATTAACTTAATATGTTAAACTAATGATTTGAAGCATTTCGATATCGATAGCTTAATGGGTATATACTAGGAAATCGACTTTATACCTAAATATAAGATAACGGAATTCTTCTAAATGCACTGCCGTTATGCCGCCATGGATATATGCCAACTTCAGATCGTTAAAGAAGTTTTATTAACATAAATATGTTAAACTAATGAGTTGAAGCATCTCGATATCGATTGCTTAATGCATATATAACAGAAAATCGACTTTATACCTAAATATAAGACTACGGAATTCTTCAAAATGTACTGTCGTTATGCCGCCATGGCTTTATATCAACTTCAGTTCGTTAAAGAAGGTTTATTAACTTAAATATGTTAAACCAGTTATTTGAAGCATTTCGATATCGATTGCTAAATGTGTATGTACAACAAAATCGACTTTATACCTAAATATAAGATAACGGAATTCATATAAATATACTGCCGTTATGCCGTTTTGGCTTTATGTAAACTTCAGTAAGATAAAGAAGGTTAATTAACTTAAATATGCTAAACCAGTTATTTTAAGCATTTCGATATCGATTTCTAAATGTGTAAATACTAGAAAATCGACTTTATAGCTAAATATAAAATTATAGCATTACGGAATTCTTCTAAATGCACTGCCGTTATACCGTTAAGGCTTTATGTAGACTTCAATAAGCTAAAAAGCGTTTATTAACTTAATATGTTAAACTAATGATATGAAGCATTTCGATATCGATAGCTAAATGTGTACATACAAGAAAATCGACTTTATACCTAAATATAAGATTACGGAATTCTTCTACATGCACTGCCGTTATGCCGCCATGGCTATATGCCAACTTCAGAGCGTTAAAGAAGGTTTATTAACATATACATGTTAAACGAATGATTTGAAGCATTTCGATATCGATAGCTACATGTGTATATACAAGGAAATCGACTTTATACCTAAATATAAGAATACGGAATTCTTCTACATGCACTGCCGTTATGCCGCCATGGCTATATGCCAACTTCAGATCGTTGAAGAAGGTTTATTAACTTAGATATGTTAAACTAATGATTTGAAGCATTTCGTTATCGATTGCTAAATGTTTATATACAAGAAAATTGACTTTATACCTAAAAATAAGACTGCGGAATTCTTCCAAATGTACTGTCGTTATGCCGCCATGGTTTTATATCAACTTTATACGTTAAAGAAGGTAAATTAACTTAATTATGTTAAACTAATGATTTGAAGCATTTAGATATCGATTGCTAAATGCGTATGTACAACAAAATCGACTTTATACCTAAATATAAGATAACGGAATTCATATAAATATACTGCCGTTATGCCGTAATGGCTTTATGTATACTTCAATAAGATAAAGAAGGTTAATTAACTTAAATATGCTAAACCAGTTTTTTGAAGCATTTTGACATATACTGCTAAATGTTTAAGTACAAGAAAATCGACTTTATACCTAAATATAAAATTATAACATTACGAAATTCTTCTAAATGCACTGCCGTTATACCGTTAAGGCCTTATGTAGACTTCAATAAGCTAAAAAGCGTTTATTAACTTAATATGTTAAACTAATGATATGAAGCATTTCGATATCGATAGCTAAATGTGTATATACAAGAAAATCGACTTTATACCTAAATATAAGATTACGGAATTCTTCTACATGCACTGCCGTTATGCCGCCATGGCTATATGCCAACTTCAGATCGTTAAAGAAGGTTTATTAACATCTACATGTTAAACTAATGCTTTGAAGCATTTCGATATCGATTGCTAAATGCGTATATACAACAAAACCGACTTTATACCTAAATATGAGATAACGGAATTCTTCTCAATGCACTGTCGTTATGCCGCCTTGGCTTTATATCACCTTCATTACGTTGAGGAAGGTTAACTTACTTAAATATGTTAAAGTAATGATTTGAATATTTTCGATATCGATTGCTAAATGTGTAAATACAAGAAAATCGACTATATACCTAAATATAAGATTACGGAACTCTTCTACCTGAACTGTCGTTATGCCGTCATGGCTTTATATCACCTTCATTACGTTAAAGAAGGTTAATTAACTTAATTATGTTAAACTAATGATTTGAAGCATTTAGATATCGATTGCTAAATGCGTATGTACAACAAAATCGACTTTATACCTAAATATAAGATAACGGAATTCATATAAATATACTGCCGTTATGCCGTAATGGCTTTATGTATACTTCAATAAGATAAAGAAGGTTAATTAACTTAAATATGCTAAACCAGTTTTTTGAAGCATTTTGACATATACTGCTAAATGTTTAAATAAAAGAAAATCGACTTTATACCTAAATATAAAATTATAACATTACGGAATTCTTCTAAATGCACTGCCGTTATACTGTTAAGGCTTTATGTAGACTTCAGTAAGCTAAAAAGCGTTTATTAACTTAATATGTTAAACTAATGATTTGAAGCATTTCGATATCGATTGCTAAATGTGTCTATACAACAAAATCTACTTTATATCTAAATATAAGATAACTGAATTCTTCTAAATGCACTGCCGTTATGCCGTTAAGGCTTTATGTAGACTTCAGTGCGTTAAAGAAGGTTTATTAACTTAAATATGTTAAACTAGTTATAAAGAGGGTTAATTAACTTAAATATGTTAAACTAACGATTTGAAGCATTTCGATATCGATCGCTAAATGTGTATGTACAAGAAAATCGATTTCATACTTAAATAAAAGATTACGGAATTCACCCAAATATACTGCCGTTATACCGTTTTGGCTTTATGTAAACTTCAGTAATATAAAGAAGGTTAATTAACTTAAATATGTTAAACTAATGATTTGAAGCATTTCAATATCGATTGCTAAATGTGTAAATATAACATTTCGGAATTCTTCCAAATGCACTGCCGTTATACCGTTTTGGCTTTATGTAAATTTCAGTAAGATAAAGAAGGTTAATTAACTTAAATATGTTAAACCAGTTATTTGAAGCATTTCGATACTGATTGCTTAATGCATATATACCAGAAAATCGACTTTATACCTAAATATAAGATTACGGATTTCTTCCAAATCTACTGTCGTTATGCCGCCATGGCTTTATATCAACTTCAATACGTTAAAGAAGTTTAATTAACTTAAATATGTTAAACTAATGATTTGAAGCATTTCAACAAAATGGACTTTATACCTAAATATAAGATTACGGAATTCTTCTAAATGCACTGCCGTTATGCCGCCATGGCTTTATATCACCTTCATTACGGTAAAGAAGGTTAACTAACTTAAATATGTTAAACTAATGATTTGAAGCATTTCGATATCGATTGCTAAATGTGTATGTACAAAAAAATCGACCTTATACCTAAATATGAAATTATAACATTACGGAATTCTTCTAAATGCACTGCCGTTATACCGTTAAGGCTTTATGTAGACTTCTGTAAGCTAAAATGCGTTTATTAACTTAATATGTTAAACTAATGATTTGAAGCATTTTGATATCGATAGCTTAATGTGTATATACTAGAAAATCGACTTTATACTTAAATATAAGATTACGGAATTCTTCTAAATGCACTGCCGTTATGCCGCCATGGCTTTATGTAAATTTCAGTAAGATAAAGAAGGTTAATTAACTTAAATATGTTAAACCAGTTATTTGAAGCATTTCGATATTGATTGCTTAATGCATATATACCAGAAAATCGACTTTATACCTAAATATAAGATTACGGAATTCTTCCAAATCTACTGTCGTTATGCCGCCATGGCTTTATATCAACTTCAATACGTTAAAGAAGTTTAATTAACTTAAATATGTTAAACTAATGATTTGAAGCATTTCAACAAAATCGACTTTATACCTAAATATAAGATTACGGAATTCTTCTAAAGGCACTGTCGTTATGCCGCCATGGCTTTATATCACCTTCATTACGGTAAAGAAGGTTAACTAACTTAAATATGTTAAACTAATGATTTGAAGCATTTCAATATATTTTGCTAAATGTGTATGTACAAAAAAATCGACTTTATACCTAAATATAAGATAACGGAATTCATATAAATATACTGCCGTTATGCCGCTATTGCTTTATGTAAACTTCAGTAAGATAAAGAAGGTTAATTAACTTAAATATGCTAAACCAGTTATTTGATGCATTTCGATATCGATTGCTAAATGTGTACATACAAGAAAATCGACTTTATACCTAAATATAAAATTATAACATTACGGAATTCTTCTAAATGTATTGTCGTTAAGCCGCCATGGCTTTGTATCAACTTCAATACGTTAAAGATGACTTATTATTTTAAATATGTTAAACTTATGGTTTGAAGCATTTTGATATCGACTGCTAAATGTGTAAATACAAGAAAATCGACTTTATACCTAAATATAAAATTATAACATTACGGAATTCTTCTAAATGCACTGCCGTTATACCGTTAAGGCTTTATGTAGACTTCTGTAAGCTAAAAAGCGTTTATTAACTTAATATGTTAAACTAATGATTTGAAGCATTTTGATATCGATAGCTTAATGTGTATATACTAGAAAATCGACTATATACTTAAATATAAGATTACGGAATTCTTCTAAATGCACTGCCGTTATGCCGCCATGGATATATGCCAACTTCAGATCGTTAAAGAGGGTTTATTAACATAAATATGTTAAACTTATGAGTTAAAGCATCTCGATATCGATCGCTAATTGTGTATATACAAGAAAATCGACTTTTTACATAAATATAAGACTACGGAATTCTTCCAAATGTACTATCGTTATGCCGCCATGGCTTTATATCAACTACAATACGTTAAAGAAGGTTAATTAACCTAAATATGTAAAACTAATGATTTGAAGCATTTCGATATCGATAGCTAAATGTGTATATACAAGAAAATCGACTTTATACCTAAATATAAGATTACGGAATTCTTCAAAATGCACTGTCGTTTTGCCGCCATGGCCTTAAGCCAACTTCAGTTCGTTAAAGAAGGTTTATTAACTTAAATATGTTAAACCAGTTATTTGAAGCATTTCGATATCGATTGCTTAATGCATATATACCAGAAAATCGACTTTATACCTAAATATAAGACTACGGAATTCTTCCAAATGTACTGTCGTTATGCCGCCATGGCCTTAAGCCAACTTCAGTTCGTTAAAGAAGGTTTATTAACTTAAATATATTAAACCAGTTATTTGAAGCATTTCGATATCGATTGCTTAATGCATATATAACAGAAAATCGACTTTATACCTAAATATAAGACTACGGAATTCTTCCAAATGTACTGTCGTTATGCCGCCATGGCTTTATATCAACTTCAGTTCGTTAAAGAAGGTTTATTAACTTAAATATATTAAACCAGTTATTTGAAGCATTTCAATATCGATTGCTAAATGCGTATATACAACAAAATCGACTTTATACCTAAATATAAGATTACGGAATTCTTCTAAATGCACTGCCGTTATGTCGCCATGGCTTTATATCAACTTCAATACGTTAAAGAAGGTTAATTAACTTAAATATGTTAGACGAATGATTTGAAGCATTTCGATATCGATAGCTAAATGTGTATGTAAAAGAAAATCGACGTTTTACCTAAATATAAGATTACGGAATTCTTCCAAATGCACTGCCGTTATACCGTTTTGGCTTTATGTAAACTTCAGTAAGATAAAGAAGGTTAATTAACTTAAATATGTTAAACTAATGATTTGAAGCATTTCGATATCGATTGCTTAATGTGTATATACAACAAAATCGACTTTATACCTAAATATAAGATTACGGAATTCTTCCAAATCTACTGTCGTTATGCCGCCATGGCTTTATATCAACTTCAATACGTTAAAGAAGCTTAATTAACTTAAATATGTTAAACTAATGATTTGAAGCATTTCAACAAAATCGACTTTATACCTAAATATAAGATTACGGAATTCTTCTAAAGGCACTGTCGTTATGCCGCCATGGCTTTATATCACCTTCATTACGGTAAAGAAGGTTAACTAACTTAAATATGTTAAACTAATGATTTGAAGCATTTCAATATCGATTGCTAAATGTGTATGTACAAAAAAATCGACTTTATACCTAAATATAAGATAACGGAATTCATATAAATATACTGCCGTTATGCCGCTATTGCTTTATGTAAACTTCAGTAAGATAAAGAAGGTTAATTAACTTAAATATGCTAAACCAGTTATTTGATGCATTTCGATATCGATTGCTAAATGTGTACATACAAGAAAATCGACTTTATACCTAAATATAAAATTATAACATTACGGAATTCTTCTAAATGCACTGCCGTTATGTCGCCATTGCTTTATATCAACTTAGAGAAGGTTAATTAACTTAAATATGTTAAACAAATGATTTGAAGCATTTCGATATCGATAGCTAAATGTGTATATAAAAGAAAATCGACGTTTTACCTAAATATAAGATTACGGAATTCTTCCAAATGCACTGCCGTTATACCGTTTTGGCTTTATGTAAACTTCAGTAAGATAAAGAAGGTTAATTAACTTAAATATGTTAAACTAATGATTTGAAGCATTTCGATATCGATAGCTTAATGTGTATATACAACAAAATCGACTTTATACCTAAATATAAGATTAGGGGATTCTTCCAAATCTACTGTCGTTATGCCGCCATGGCTTTATATCAACTTCAATACGTTAAAGAAGCTTAATTAACTTAAATATGTTAAACTAATGATTTGAAGCATTTCAACAAAATCGACTTTATACCTAAATATAAGATTACGGAATTCTTCTAAAGGCCCTGTCGTTATGCCGCCATGGCTTTATATCACCTTCATTACGGTAAAGAAGGTTAACTAACTTAAATATGTTAAACTAATGATTTGAAGCATTTCGATATCGATTGCTAAATGTGTATGTACAAAAAAATCGACTTTATACCTAAATATAAGATAACGGAATTCATATAAATATACTGCCGTTATGCCGCTATTGCTTTATGTAAACTTCAGTAAGATAAAGAAGGTTAATTAACTTAAATATGCTAAACCAGTTATTTGATGCATTTCGATATCGATTGCTAAATGTGTAAATACAAGAAAATCGACTTTATACCTAAATATAAAATTATAACATTACGGAATTCTTCTAAATGTACTGCCGTTATACTGTTAAGGCTTTATTTAGACTTCTGTAAGCTAAAAAGCGTTTATTAACTTAATATGTTAAACTAATGATTTGAAGCTTTTCGATATCGATAGCTTAATGTGTATATACTAGAAAATCGACTTTACACCTAAATATAAGATTACGGAATTCTTCTAAATGCACTGCCGTTATGCCGCCATGGATATATGCCAACTTCAGATCGTTAAAGAAGGTTTATTAACATAAATATGTTAAACTAATGAGTTGAAGCATCTCGATACCGACCGCTAAGTGCAAATATACAAGAAAATCGACTTTTTACATAAATATAAGACTACGGAATTCTTCCAAATGTACTATCGTTATGCCACCATGGCTTTATATCAACTACAATACGTTAAAGAAGGTTAGTTAACTTAAGTGTGTAAAACTAATGATTTGAAGCATTTCTATATCGATAGCTAAATGTGTATATGCAAGAAAATCGACTTTATACCTAAATATAAGATTACGGAATTCTTCAAAATGCACTGTCGTTATGCCGCCATGGCCTTAAGCCAACTTCAGTTCGTTAAAGAAGGTTTATTAACTTAAATATGTTAAACCAGTTATTTGAAGCATTTCGATATCGATTGCTTAATGCATATATACCAGAAAATCGACTTTATACCTAAATATAAGACTACGGAATTCTTCCAAATGTACTGTCGTTATGCCGCCATGGCTTTATATCAACTTCAATACGTTAAAGAAGGTTAATTAACTTAAATATGTTAAAATAATGATTTGAAGCATTTCGATATCGATTGCTAAATGCGTATATACAACAAAATCGACTTTATACCTAAATATAAAATTACGGAACTCTTCTACCTGCACTGTCGTTATGCTGCCATGGCTTTATATCACCTTCATTACGTTAAAGTAGGTTAATTAACTTAAATATGTTAAGCTAATGATTTGAAGCTTTTCGATATCGATTGCTAAATGCACATGTACAACAAAATCGACTTTATACCTAAATATAAGATAACGGAATTCATATAAATATACTGCCGTTATGCCGTTATGGCTTTATGTAAACTTCAATAAGGTAAAGAAGGTTAATTAACTAAAATATGCTAAACCAGTTTTTTGAAGCATTTCGATATATATTGTTAAATGTTTAAATACAAGAAAATCTACTTTATACCTAAATATAAAATTATAACATTACGAAATTCTTCTAAATGCACTGCCGTTATACTCTTAAGGCTTTATGTAGACTTCAGTAAGCTAAAAAGCGTTTATTAACTTAATATGTTAAACTAATGATTTGAAGCATTTCGATATCGATAGCTAAATGTGTATATACAAGAAAATCGACTTTATACATAAATATAAGACTACGGAATTCTTCCAAATGTTTTGTCGTTATGTCGCCATGGCTTTATGCCAACTTCCGTTCGTTAAAGAAGGTTTATTAACTTAAATATGTTAAAGTAATGATTTGAAGCATTTCGATATCGATTGCTAAATGTGTCTATACAACAAAATCGACTTTATACCTAAATATAAGATAACTGAATTCTTCTAAATGCACTGCCGTTATGCCGTTAAGGCTTTATGTAGACTTCAGTGCGTTAAAGAAGGTTTATTAACTTAAATATTTTAAACTAGTTATAAAGAGGGTTAATTAACTTAAATATGTTAAACTAATGATTTCGATATCGATTGCTAAATGTGTATGAACAAGAAAATCGATTTCATACTTAAATAAAAGATTACGGAATTCACCCAAATATACGCCGTTATGGCTTTATGTAAACTTCGGAAAGATAAAGAAGGCTAATTAACCTAAATATGCTAAACCAGTTATTTGAAGCATTTCAATATCGATTGCTAAATGTGTATGTAAAAGAAAATTGACTTTATACCTAAACATAAGATTGCGGAATTCTTCTACATGCACTGTCGTTATGCCGCCATGTCTTTATGTCACCTTTATTACGGTAAAGATGGTTAATTAACTTTAATATGTTAAATTAATGATTTAAAGCATTTCGGTGTCGATTGCTAAATGCGTATATACAAGAAAATCGACTTAATACCTAAATATAAGGTTACGGAACTCTTCCAAATGCACTGCCGTTATGCCGTTAAAGCTTTTGTAGACTTCAGTAAGATAAAGAGGGTTAATTATCTTAAATATGTTAAAGTAATGATTTGAAGCATTTCGATGTCGATTGCTTAATGCGTATATACAACAAAATCGACTTAATACCTAAATATAAGATTACGGAACTCTTCCAAATGCACTGCCGTTATGCCGTTAAGGCTTTTGTAGACTTCAGTAAGATAAAGAGCGTTAGTTAACTCAAATATAGTAAACTAATGATTTGAAGCATTTCGATATCGATTGCTAAATTTGTATGTACAACAAAATCGACTTTATAACTAAATATAAGATAACGGAATTCATATAAATATACTGCCGTTATGGCTTTATGTAAACTTCAGTAAGATAAAGAGGGTTAATTAACTTAAATATGCTAAACCAGTTATTTGAAGCATTTCGATTTCGATTGCAAAATGTGTATATACAAGAAAATCGACTTTATGCCTAAATATAAGACTACGGTATCCTTCCAAATGCCCTGCCGTTATGGCTTTATGTCAACTTCAGTTCGCTAAAGGAGGTTTATTAACTTAAATATGTTAAACCAGTTATCTGAAGCATTTCAATATCGATTGCGAAATGTATATATACAAGAAATTCGACTTTATACCTAAATATAAGATTGCGGAATTCTTCCACATGTACTGTCGTTATGCCGCCATGGCCTTATATCACCTTCAATACGCTAAAGAAGGTTAATTATTTTAAATATGTTTAACTAATGATTTGAAGCATTTCAATATCGATTACTAAATGTGTAAATACAAGAAAATCGACTTTATACATAAATATAAATTTATAACATTACGGAGTTCTTCTAAATGGACTGCCGTTATACCGTTAAGGCTTTATGTAAACTTCAGTATGATAAAGAAGGTTAATTAACTTAAATATGCTAAACCAGTTATTTGAAGCATTTCGATATCGATTGCAAAATGTGTATATACAAGAAAATCGACTTTATACCTAAATATAAGATAACGGAATTCTTCTAAATGCACTGCCCTTATGCCGTTATAGATTTATGTTCAGTTCGTTAAAGGAGGTTTATTAACTTAAATATGTTAAACCAGTTATTTGAAGCATATCGATATCGATTGTTTAATGCATATGTACAAGAAAATCGACTTTATACCTAAATATAAGACTACGGAATTCTTCTGAATGCACTGTCGTTATGCCGCCATGGCTTTATATCAACTTCAATACGTTAAAGAAGGTTAATTAACTTAAATTTGGTAAACTAAGGATTTGAGGCATTTCGATATCGCTTGCTAAATGTGTATATAAAAGAAAATGGAATTTATATCTAAACATAAGTTTACGGAATACTTCCAAAAGTACTGTCGTTATGCCGCCATGGCCTTATATCACCTTCAATACGCTAAAGAAGGTTAATTATTTTAAATATGTTAAACTAATGATTTGAAGCATTTCAATATCGATTGCTAAATGTGCAAATACAAGAAAATCGACTTTATACCTAAATATAAATTTATAACATTACGGAATTCTTCTATATGGACTGCCGTTATACCGTTAAGGCTTTATGTAAACTTCAGTAAGATAAAGAAGGTTAATTAACTTAAATATGCTAAACCAGTTATTTGAAGCATTTCGATATCGATTGCTAAATGTGTATATACAAGAAAATCGACTTTATACCTAAATATAAGATTATGGATTTCTTCTACATGCACTGCCGTTATGCCGCCATGGCTATGTGCCCACTTCAGATCGTTAAAGAAGTTTTATTAACTTAAATATGTTACACTAATGATTTGAAGCATTTCAATATCGATTGCTAAATGTGTATATACAAGAAAATCGAATTCATACCTAAATGTAAGATTACGTAGTTCTTCTAAATGCACTGCCGTTATGCCGCTAAGGCTTTTGTAGACTTCAGTAAGATAAAGAGCGTTAATTAACTT
>JAPZAG010000620.1:0-21549 GCA_027475135.1 Bactrocera correcta
TTATTTGAAGCATTTCGATATCGATTGCAAAATGTGTATATACAAGAAAATCGACTTTATACCTAAATATAAGATAACGGAATTCTTCTAAATGCACTGCCGTTATGCCGTTATGGATTTATGTTCAGTTCGTTAAAGGAGGTTTATTAACTTAAATATGTTAAACCAGTTATTTGAAGCATTTCGATATAGATTGCTAAATCAGTATATACAAGAAAGCCGACTTTATACCTAAATATAAGATTACGGAATTCATCGAAATACACTCCCTTTATGCCGTTATGGCTTTATATCACCTTCATTACGTTAAAGAAGGTTAATTAACTTAAATATGTTAAGCTAATGATTTGAAGATTTTCGATATCGATTGCTAAATGTGTAAATACAAGAAAGTCGACTTTATACCTAAATATAAGATTACGGAATTCATCGAAATACACTCCCGTTATGCCGTTATGGCTTTATATCACCTTCATTACGTTAAAGAAGCTTTATTAACTTAAATATGTTAAACTAATGATTTGAAGCATTTCGATATCGATTGCTTAATGAGTATATACAAGAAAGCCGACTTTATATCTAAATACAAGATTACGGAATTAATCGAAATACACTCCCGTTATGCCGTTATGGCTTTATATAAATTTCAGTACGCTAAAGAAGTTTAATTTACTTAAATATGCTAAACTAATGATTTGAAGCATTTCGATATCGATTGCTTAATGTGTATGTACAAGAAAATCGATTTTATACCGAAGTAAAAAATTACGGAATTCACCCAAATACACTGCCGTTATGCCGTTATGGCTTTATGTAAACTCCGGTAAGATAAAGAAGGTTAATTAACCTAAATATGCTAAACCAGTTATTTGAAGCTTTTCGATATCGATTGCTAAATGCCTATATACAAAAAAATCGACTTTATACCTAAATATAAGATTACGGAATTCTTCTAAATGCAATGACGTTATGCCGCCATGGCTTTATATTACCTTCATTACGTTAAAGAAGGTTAATTAACTTGAATATGTTAAACTAATGATTTGAAGATTTTCCATATCGATTGCTAAATGTGTAAATACAAGAAAATCGACTTTATACCTAAATAAATATAAGATAACAGAATTCTTCGAAATGCACTGCCGTTATATCGTTAAGGCTTTTGTAGACTTCAGTAAGATGAAGAGGGTTAATTAACTTAATAGCGGGATTCTGTAACCAGTCTCTAGTCTCTATTTGAGACATTTTGAGACAAAGTATCAATTTGATACTAGTTACTATTCACTAAACAGTCTCTAGCGTTAGTCTCAAAATATTGAGACCTGGTAGTCAGCTGGTCACAAAACTAAAAAGAACTCTTGCTGCCATTTTCAATGTACTGAATAGAGATCATCATAGATATTAATCGATTGTCGTTTTTTTACATTATGTAAGCAATTCAAACACGAAAAGGTTAAAAATAAATAAATTTTACATAAATTTCGTAAATATTATGAAACTAAGTCAACATATATTTTAATTTTTATTGATAATTATGTTTTTTGACAATGTTATAGAAAAGTTAATATTTGTTATCAGTTCGTTAAAGAAGTTCAGTTCGTTAAAGAAGGTTTATTAACTTAAATATGTTAAAGTAATGAGTTGAAGCATTTCGATATCGCTTGCTTAATGTGTATATACAACAAAATCGACTTTATACCTAAATATAAGATTACGAAATTCTTCGAAATGCACTGCCGTTATGCCATTAAGGCTTAATGTAGAATTCAGTAAGATAGAGAGGGTTAATTAACTTAAATATGTTAAACTAATGATTTGAAGCATATCAATATCGATTGCTAAATGTGTATATACAAGAAAATCGATTTTATACCTAAATATAAGATTACGGAATTCTTCTGAATGCACTGCCGTTATGCCACCATGGCTTTATATCAACTTCAATACGTTAAAGAAGGTTAATTAACTTAAATCTGTTAAACTAATGATTTGAGGCATTTCGATATCGATTGCTAAATGTGTATATACAACAAAATCGACTTTATACCTAAATATTAGATTTCGGAATTCTTCCAAATGCACTGCCGATATACCGTTATGGCTTTATGTAAACTTCAGTAGGATAAAGAAGGTTAATTAACTTAAATATGTTAAACTAATGAGTTGAACCATCTCGATATCGATTGCTAAATGTGTATATACAAGAAAATCGACTTTATTCCTAGATATAAGATTACGGAATTCTTCCAAATGCACTGCTGTTATACCGTTATGGCTTTATGTAAACTTCAGTAAGAAAAAGAAGGATAATTAACTTGAATATGTTAAACTAATGATTTGAAGCATATCGATATCGATTGAAAAATTTTTATATACAAGAAAATCGACTTTATACCTAAATATAAGATTACGGAATTCTTCTAAATGCACTGCCGTTATACCGTTATGGATTTATGTTCAGTTCGTTAAAGGAGGTTTATTAACTTAAACATGTTAAACCAGTTATTTGAAGCATATCGATATCGATTGCTTAATGCATATATACAAGAAAAACGAATTTATATCTAAACATACGATTACGGAATACTTCCAAATGTACTGTCGTTATGCCGCCATGGCTTTATATCACCTTCATTACGTTAAAGAAGGCTAATTAACTTAAATATGTTAAACTAATGATTTGAAGCATCTCGATATCGATTGCTAAATGTGTATATACAAGAAAATCGACTTTATACCTAAATATAAGCTAACGGAATTCTTCTACATTCACTGCCGTTATGCCGCCATGGCTTTATGCACACTTCAGTTCGTTAAAGAAGGTTTATTAACCTAAATATGTTAAACTAATGAGTTGAAAAATGTGTATATACAAGAAAATCGACTTTATACCTAAATATAAGATAACGGAATTCTTCTAAATGCATTTCCGTTATGGCATTATGTTAACTTCAGTTCGTTAAAGAAGGTTTATTAACTTAAATATGTTAAACCAGTTATTTGAAGCATTTCGATATCGATTGCTTAATGCGTATATACAACAAAATCGACTTTATACCTAAATATAAGATTACGGAAATCTTCCAAATGCACTGCCGTTATGCCGCCATTGCTTTATGCCAACTTGAGTTCGTTAAAGAAGGTTTATGAACTTAAATATTTTAAACTAATGATTTGAAGCATTTCGATATCGATTGCTATATGTATATATACAAGAAAATCGACTTTATACGTAAATATAAGATTACGGAATTCTTCTACATACACTGCCGTTACGCCGCCATGGCTTTATATCACCTTCATTACGTTAAAGAAGGTTAATTAACTTAAATATGTTAAACTAATGATTTGAAGCATTTCGATATCGATTGCTAAATGGGTATATACAAGAAAATCGACTTTATACCTAAATATAAGATTACGGAATTCTTCGAAATGCACTGCCGTTATGCCGTTAAGGCTTTTGTAGACTTCAGTAATATAAAGAGGGTTAATTAACTTAAATATGTTAAACTAATGATGCGAAGCATTTCGATATGGATTGCTATATGAGTATATACAAAAAAATCGACTTTATACCTAAATAGAGGATTACGGAATTCTTCTAAATGCACTGCCGTAATGCCGTTAAGGCTTTTGTAGATTTTAGTAAGATAAAGAGGGTTAATTATCTTAAATATGTTAAACCCATAATTTGAAGCATTTCGATTACGATTGCTAAATGTGTGTGTACAAGAAAATCGATTTTATACCTAAATAAAAGATTACGGAATTCACCCAAACATACTGCCGTTATGCCGTTATGGCTTTATATAAACTTCAGTAAGATAGAGGGGGTTAATTAACCTAAATATGCTAAACCAGTTATATGAAGCATTTCGATATCGATTGCTAAATGCCTATGTACAACAAAATCGAACTTATACCTAAATATAAGATTACGGAATTTTTCTAAATGCACTGTCGTTATGCCGCCGTGGCTTCATATCACCTTCATTACGGTAAAGAAGGTTAATTATTTTAAATATGTTAAACTAATGATTTTAAGATTTTCGATATCGATTGCTAAATGTGTGTGTACAACAAAATCGACTTTATACCTAAATATAAAATTACGGAATTCTTCCACATGTACTGTCGTTATGCCGCCATGGCTTTATATCACCTTCAATACGTTAAAGAAGGTTAATTAACTTAAATATGTTAAACCAGTTATTTGAAGCATTTCGATATCGATTGCTAAATGTGTATATACAAGAAAATCGACTTTATACGTAAATATAAGATTACGGAATTCTTCTACATACACTGCCGTTACGCCGCCATGGCTTTATATCACCTTCATTACGTTAAAGAAGGTTAATTAACTTAAATATGTTAAACTAATGATTTGAAGCATTTCGATATCGATTGCTAAATGGGTATATACAAGAAAATCGACTTTATACCTAAATATAAGATTACGGAATTCTTCGAAATGCACTGCCGTTATGCCGTTAAGGCTTTTGTAGACTTCAGTAATATAAAGAGGGTTAATTAACTTAAATATGTTAAACTAATGATGCGAAGCATTTCGATATGGATTGCTATATGAGTATATACAAAAAAATCGACTTTATACCTAAATAGAGGATTACGGAATTCTTCTAAATGCACTGCCGTAATGCCGTTAAGGCTTTTGTAGATTTTAGTAAGATAAAGAGGGTTAATTATCTTAAATATGTTAAACCCATAATTTGAAGCATTTCGATTACGATTGCTAAATGTGTGTGTACAAGAAAATCGATTTTATACCTAAATAAAAGATTACGGAATTCACCCAAACATACTGCCGTTATGCCGTTATGGCTTTATATAAACTTCAGTAAGATAGAGGGGGGTTAATTAACCTAAATATGCTGAACCAGTTATATGAAGCATTTCGATATCGATTGAAATGTTTATTAACTTAAAATGTTAAACTAATGATTTGAAGCATTCGATATCGATAGCTAAATGTGTATATACAACAAAATCGACCTTATACCTAAATATAAGATTACGGATTTCTTCTACATGCACTGCCGTTATGCCGTCATGACTATATGCAAACTTCAGATCGTTAAAGAAGGCTTATTAACTTAAATATGTTAAACTAATGAGTTGAAGCATTTCGATATCGATTGCTAAATTTGTATATACAAGAAAATCGACTTTATACCTAAATATAAGATAACGGAATTCTTCTAAATGCATTGCCCTTATGGCTTTATGTTAACTTCAGTTCGTTAAAGAAGCTTTATTAACTTAAATATGTTAAACTGATGATTTGAAGCATTTCGATATCGATTGCTAAATGAGTATATACAAGAAAGTCGACTTTATATCTAAATACAAGATTACGGAATTCATCGAAATACACTCCCGTTATGCCGTTATGGCTTTATATAAATTTCAGTACGCTAAAGAAGGTTAATTCACTTAAATATATTAAACTAATGATTTGAAGCATTTCGATATCGATTGCTAGATGTGTATATGCAAGAAAATCGACTTTATATCTAAATACAAGATTACGGAATTCATCGAAATACACTCCCGTTATGCCGTTATGGCTTTATATAAATTTCAGTACGCTAAAGAAGGTTAATTCACATAAATATATTAAACTAATGATTTGAAGCATTTCGATATCGATTGCTAGATGTGTATATGCAAGAAAATCGACTTTATACGTTAATATAAGATAACGGAATTCTTCTAAATGCACTGCCGTTATGCCGTTATGGATTTATGTTCAGTTCGTTAAGGAAGGTTTATTAACTTAAATATGTTAAACCAGTTATTTGAAGCATTTCGATATAGATTGCTAAATTAGTATATACAAGAAAGTCGACTTTATACCTAAATATAAAATTACGGAATTCATCGAAATACACTCCCGTTATGCCGTTATGGCTTTATATAAATTTCAGTACGCTAAAGAAGGTTAATTCACTTAAATATTTTAAACTAATGATTTGAAGCATTTCGATATCGATTGCTATATGTATATATACAAGAAAATCGACTTTATACGTAAATATAAGATTACGGAATTCTTCTACATACACTGCCGTTACGCCGCCATGGCTTTATGTTAAGCTCAGTGCCTTAAAGAAGCCTTATTGACTTAAATATATTAAACTAATGATTTGAAGCATTTCGATATAGATTGCTAAATGAGTATATACAAGAAAGTCGACTTTATACCTAAATATAAGATTACGGAATTCATCGAAATACACTCCCGTTATGCCGTTATGGCTTTATATAAATTTCAGTACGCTAAAGAAGGTTAATTCACTTAAATATGTTAAACTAATGATTTGAAGCATTTCGATATCGATTGCTAAATATGTATGTACAAGAAAATCGATTTTATACCTAAGTAAAAGATTACGAAATTCACCCAAATATACTGCCGTTATGCCGTTATGGCTTTATGTAAACTACGGTAAGATAAAGAGGGTTAATTAACCTAAATATGCTAAACCAGTTATTTGAAGCTTTTCGATATCGATTGCTAAATGCGTATATACAAGAAAATCGACTTTATACCTAAATATAAGATTACGGAATTCTTCTAAATGCACTGTCGTTATGCCGCCATGGCTTTATGCCAACTTCAGTTCGTTAAAGAAAGTTAATTAACTTAAATATGTTAAACTAATGATTAAAGATTTTCGAAATCGATTGCTAAATGTGCAAATACAAGAAATTCGACTATATTCCTCAATATGAAATTACGGAATTCTTCTAAATGCACTGTCGTTATGCTGCCATGGCTTTATATCACCTTCATTACGTTAAAGAAGGTTAATTAACTTAAATATGTTAAACTAATGATTTGAAGCATTTCGATATCGATTGCTAAATGGGTATATACAAGAAAATCGACTTTATACCTAAATATAAGATTACGGAATTCTTCGAAATGCACTGCCGTTAAGGCTTTTGTAGACTTCAGTAATATAAAGAGGGTTAATTAACTTAAATATGTTAAACTAATGATGCGAAGCATTTCGATATGGATTTCTATATGAGTATATACAAAAAAATCGACTTTATACCTAAATAGAGGATTACGGAATTCTTCTAAATGCACTGCCGTAATGCCGTTAAGGCTTTTGTAGATTTTAGTAAGATAAAGAGGGTTAATTATCTTAAATATGTTAAACCCATAATTTGAAGCATTTCGATTACGATTGCTAAATGTGTGTGTACAAGAAAATCGATTTTATACCTAAATAAAAGATTACGGAATTCACCCAAACATACTGCCGTTATGCCGTTATGGCTTTATATAAACTTCAGTAAGATAGAGGGGGTTAATTAACCTAAATATGCTAAACCAGTTATATGAAGCATTTCGATATCGATTGCTAAATGCCTATGTACAACAAAATCGAACTTATACCTAAATATAAGATTACGGAATTTTTCTAAATGCACTGTCGTTATGCCGCCGTGGCTTTATATCACCTTCATTACGGTAAAGAAGGTTAATTATTTTAAATATGTTAAACTAATGATTTTAAGATTTTCGATATCGATTGCTAAATGTGTGTGTACAACAAAATCGACTTTATACCTAAATATAAAATTACGGAATTCTTCCACATGTACTGTCGTTATGCCGCCATGGCTTTATATCACCTTCAATACGTTAAAGAAGGTTAATTAACTTAAATATGTTAAACCAGTTATTTGAAGCATTTCGATATCGATTGCTAAATGTGTATATACAAGAAAATCGACTTTATACCTAAATATAAAATTATAACATTGCGGAATTCTTCTAAATGCACTGCCGTTATACCGTTAAGGCTTTATGTAGACTTCAGTAAGCTAAAAAATGTTTATTAACTTAAAATGTTAAACTAATGATTTGAAGCATTTCGATATCGATAGCTAAATGTGTATATACAACAAAATCGACCTTATACCTAAATATAAGATTACGGATTTCTTCTACATGCACTGCCGTTATGCCGTCATGACTATATGCAAACTTCAGATCGTTAAAGAAGGCTTATTAACTTAAATATGTTAAACTAATGAGTTGAAGCATTTCGATATCGATTGCTAAATTTGTATATACAAGAAAATCGACTTTATACCTAAATATAAGATAACGGAATTCTTCTAAATGCATTGCCCTTATGGCTTTATGTTAACTTCAGTTCGTTAAAGAAGCTTTATTAACTTAAATATGTTAAACTGATGATTTGAAGCATTTCGATATCGATTGCTAAATGAGTATATACAAGAAAGTCGACTTTATATCTAAATACAAGATTACGGAATTCATCGAAATACACTCCCGTTATGCCGTTATGGCTTTATATAAATTTCAGTACGCTAAAGAAGGTTAATTCACTTAAATATATTAAACTAATGATTTGAAGCATTTCGATATCGATTGCTAGATGTGTATATGCAAGAAAATCGACTTTATATCTAAATACAAGATTACGGAATTCATCGAAATACACTCCCGTTATGCCGTTATGGCTTTATATAAATTTCAGTACGCTAAAGAAGGTTAATTCACATAAATATATTAAACTAATGATTTGAAGCATTTCGATATCGATTGCTAGATGTGTATATGCAAGAAAATCGACTTTATACGTTAATATAAGATAACGGAATTCTTCTAAATGCACTGCCGTTATGCCGTTATGGATTTATGTTCAGTTCGTTAAGGAAGGTTTATTAACTTAAATATGTTAAACCAGTTATTTGAAGCATTTCGATATAGATTGCTAAATTAGTATATACAAGAAAGTCGACTTTATACCTAAATATAAAATTACGGAATTCATCGAAATACACTCCCGTTATGCCGTTATGGCTTTATATCACCTTCATTACGTTAAAGAAGCTTTATTAACTTAAATATATTAAACTGATGATTTGAAGCAATTCGATATCGATTGCTAAATGAGTATATACAAGAAAGTCGACTTTATATCTAAATACAAGATTACGGAATTCATCGAAATACACTCCCGTTATGCCGTTATGGCTTTATATAAATTTCAGTACGCTAAAGAAGGTTAATTCACTTAAATATATTAAACTAATGATTTGAAGCATTTCGATATCGATTGCTTAATGCATATATACAAGAAAATCGACTTTATACCTAAATATAAGACTACGGAATTCTTCCAAATGTACTGTCGTTATGCCGCCATGGCTTTATATCAACTTCAATACGTTAAAGAAGGTTACTTAACTTAAATTTGTTAAACTAATGATTTGAAGCATTTCGATATCGATTGCTAAATGTGTATGTAAAAGAAAATCGAATTTATATCTAAACATACGATTATGGAATACTTCCAAATGTACTGTCGTTATGCCGCCATGGCTTTATATCACCTTCATTACGTTAAAGAAGGCTAATTAACTTAAATATGTTAAACTAATGATTTGAAGCAACTCGATATCGATTGCTAAATGTGTATATACAAGAAAATCGACTTTATACCTAAATATAAGCTAACGGAATTCTTCTACATTCACTGCCGTTATGCCGCCATGGCTTTATGCACACTTCAGTTCGTTAAAGAAGGCTTATTAACTTAAATATGTTAAACTAATGAGTTGAAGCATTTCGATATCGATTGCTAAATGTGTATATACAAGAAAATCGACTTTATACCTAAATATAAGATAACGGAATTCTTCTAAATGCATTGCCGTTATGGCTTTATGTTAACTTCAGTTCGTTAAAGAAGGTTTATTAACTTAAATATGTTAAACCAGTTATTTGAAGCATTTCGATATCGATTGCTTAATGCGTATATACAACAAAATCGACTTTATACCTAAATATAAGATTACGGAAATCTTCCAAATGCACTGCCGTTATGCCGCCATTGCTTTATGCCAACTTGAGTTCGTTAAAGAAGGTTTATGAACTTAAATATTTTAAACTAATGATTTGAAGCATTTCGATATCGATTGCTATATGTATATATACAAGAAAATCGACTTTATACGTAAATATAAGATTACACAATTCTTCTACATACACTGCCGTTATGCCGCCATGGCTTTATGTTAAGTTCAGTGCCTTAAAGAAGCCTTATGGACTTAAATATATTAAACTAATGATTTGAAGCATTTCGATATAGATTGCTAAATGATTATATACAAGAAAGTCGACTTTATACCTAAATATAAGATTACGGAATTCATCGAAATGCACTCCCGTTATGCCGTTATGGCTTTATATCACCTTCATTACGTTAAAGAAGCTTTATTAACTTAAATATATTAAACTGATGATTTGAAGCATTTCAATATCCATTGCTAAATGAGTATATACAAGAAAGTCGACTTTATATCTAAATACAAGATTACGGAATTCATCGAAATACACTCCCGTTATGCCGTTATGGCTTTATATAAATTTCAGTACGCTAAAGAAGGTTAATTCACTTAAATATGTTAAACTAATGATTTGAAGCATTTTGATATCGATTGCTAAATATGTATGTACAAGAAAATCGATTTTATACCTAAGTAAAAGATTACGAAATTCACACAAATATACTGCCGTTATGCCGTTATGGCTTTATGTAAACTACGGTAAGATATAGAGGGTTAATTAACCTAAATATGCTAAACCAGTTATTTGAAGCTTTTCGATATCGATTGCTAAATTCGTATATACAAGAAAATCGACTTTATACCTAAATATAAGATTACGGAATTCTTCTAAATGCACTGTCGTTATGCCGCCATGGCTTTATGCCAACTTCAGTTCGTTAAAGAAGGTTAATTAACTTAAATATGTTAAACTAATGATTAAAGATTTTCGAAATCGATTGCTAAATGTGTAAATACAAGGAAATCGACTATATTCCTAAATATGAAATTACGGAATTCTTCTAAATGCACTGTCGTTATGCTGCCATGGCTTTATATCACCTTCAGTACGTTAAAGAAGGTTAATTAACTTAAATATGTTAAACTAATGATTTGAAGCATTTCGATATCGATTGCTAAATGGGTATATACAAGAAAATCGACTTTATACCTAAATATAAGATTACGGAATTCTTCGAAATGCACTGCCGTTATGCCGTTAAGGCTTTTGTAGACTTCAGTAATATAAAGAGGGTTAATTAACTTAAATATGTTAAACTAATGATTCGAAGCATTTCGATATGGATTGCTAAATGAGTATATACAAAAAAATCGACTTTATACCTAAATAGAGGATTACGGAATTCTTCTAAATGCACTGCCGTAATGCCGTTAAGGCTTTTGTAGATTTTAGTAAGATAAAGAGGGTTAATTATCTTAAATATGTTAAACTCATGATTTGAAGCATTTCGATTACGATTGCTAAATGCGTATATACAACAAAACTGACTTAATACCTAAATATAAGATTACGGAACTCTTTCAAATGCACTGCCGCTATGCCGTTAAGGCATTTGTAGACTTCAGTAAGAAAAAGAAGATAAATTTACTTAAATATGTTAAACTCATGAATTGAAGCATTTCGATATCGATTGCGAAATGTATATATACGAGAAAATCGACTTTATACCTAAATCTAAGATTACGGAATTCTTCCACAGGTACTGTCGTTATGCCGCCATGGCTTTATATCACCTTCATTACGCTAAAGAAGCTTAATTATTTTAAATATGTTAAACTAATGGTTTGAAGCATTTCGATATCGATTGCTTAATGTGTAAATGCTAGAAAATCGACTTTATACCTAAATATGAAATTATAACATTACGGAATTCTTCTAAATGCACTGCCGTTATGCCGCCATGGCTTTATATCAACTTCAATACGTTAAAGAAGGTTAATTAACTTAAATATGTTAAACTAATGGTTTGAAGCATTTCGATATCGATTGCTAAATGTGTAAATGCTAGAAAATCGACTTTATACCTAAATATAAAATTATAGCATTACGGAATTCTTCTACATGCACTGCCGTGATGCCACCATGGCTTTATTCCAACTTCAGTTCGTTTAAGAAGGTTTATTAACTTAAATATATTAAACTAATGAGTTGAAGCATCTCGATATCGATATCTAAATGTGTATATAAAAGAAAATCGACTTTATACCTAAATAAAAGATTACGGAATTCTTCTACATGCACTGCCGTAATGCCGCCGTGGCTATATGCCAACTTCAGTTCGTTAAAGAAGGTTTATTAACTTAAATATGTTAAACTAATGATTTGAAGCATTTCGATATCGATGGCTTAATATGTAAATACAAGAAAATCGACTTTATACCTAAATAGAAGATTACGGAATTCTTTTAAATGCACTGCCGTAATACCGCCGTGGCTATATGCCAAATTCAGATCGTTAAAGAAGGTTTATTAACTTAAATATGTTAAACTAATGATTTGAAGCATCTCGATATCGATTGCTAAATGTGTATATACAAGAAAATCGACTTTATACCTAAATATAAGCTAACGGAATTCTTCTACATTCACTGCCGTTATGCCACCATGGCTTTATGCACACTTCAGTTCGTTAAAGAAGGTTTATTAACTTAAATATGTTAAACTAATGAGTTGAAGCATTTCGATATCGATTGCTAAATGTGTATATACAAGAAAGTCGACTTTATACCTAAATATAAGATTACGGAATTCATCGAAATACACTCCCGTTATGCCGCCATGGCTTTATGTTAAGTTCAGTGCCTTAAAGAAGCCTTATTGACTTAAATATATTAAACTAATGATTTGAAGCATTTCGATATAGATTGCTAAATGAGTATATACAAGAAAGTCGACTTTATACATAAATATAAGATTACGGAATTCATCGAAATACACTCCCGTTATGCCGTTATGGCTTTATATCACCTTCATTACGTTAATGAAGCTTTATTAACTTAAATATATTAAACTGATGATTTGAAGCATTTCGATATCGATTGCTAGATGAGTATATACAAGAAAGTCGACTTTATATCTAAATACAAGATTACGGAATTCATCGAAATACACTCCCGTTATGCCGTTATGGCTTTATATAAATTTCAGTACGCTAAAGAAGGTTAATTCACTTAAATATGTTAAACTAATGATTTGAAGCATTTCGATATCGATTGCTAAATATGTATGTACAAGAAAATCGATTTTATACCTAAGTAAAAGATTACGATATTCACCCAAATATACTGCCGTTATGCCGTTATGGCTTTATGTAAACTACGGTAAGATAAAGAGGGTTAATTAACTTAAATTTGTTAAACTAATGATTTGAAGCTTTTCGATATCGATTGCTAAATGCGTATATACAAGAAAATCGACTTTATACCTAAATATAAGATTACGGAATTCTTCTAAATGCACTGTCGCTATGCCGCCATGGCTTTATAATACCTTCATTACGTTAAAGAAGGTTAATTAACTTAAATATGTTAAACTAATGATTAAAGATTTTCGAAATCGATTGCTAAATGTGTAAATACAACAAAATCGACTATATTCCTAAATATGAAATTACGGAATTCTTCTAAATGCACTGTCGTTATGCTGCCATGGCTTTATATCACCTTCATTACGTTAAAGAAGGTTAATTAACTTAAATATGTTAAACTAATGATTTGAAGCATTTCGATATCGATTGCTAAATGGGTATATACAAGAAAATCGACTTTATACCTAAATATAAGATTACGGAATTCTTCGAAATGCACTGCCGTTATGCCGTTAAGGCTTTTGTAGACTTCAGTAATATAAAGAGGGTTAATTAACTTAAATATGTTAAACTAATGATTCGAAGCATTTCGATATGGATTGCTAAATGAGTATATACAAAAAAATCGACTTTATACCTAAATAGAGGATTACGGAATTCTTCTAAAGGCACTGCCGTAATGCCGTTAAGGCTTTTGTAGATTTTAGTAAGATAAAGAGGGTTAATTATCTTAAATATGTTAAACTCATGATTTGAAGCATTTCGATTACGATTGCTAAATGCGTATATACAACAAAACCGACTTAATACCTAAATATAAGATTACGGAACTCTTTCAAATGCACTGCCGCTATGCCGTTAAGGCTTTTGTAGACTTCAGTAAGAAAAAGAGGATTAATTTACTTAAATATGTTAAACTCATGATTTGCAGCATTTCGATATCGATTGCGAAATGTATATATACAAGAAAATCGACTTTATACCTAAATATAAGATTACGGAATTCTTCCACAGGTACTGTCGTTATGCCGCCATGGCTTTATATCACCTTCATTACGCTAAAGAAGCTTAATTATTTTAAATATGTTAAACTAATGGTTTGAAGCATTTCGATATCGATTGCTTAATGTGTAAATGCTAGAAAATCGACTTTATACCTAAATATAAAATTATAACATTACGGAATTCTTCTAAATGCACTTCCGTTATACCGCCATGGCTTTATATCAACTTTAATACGTTAAAGAAGGTTAATTAACTTAAATATGTTAAACTAATGGTTTGAAGCATTTCGATATCGATTGCTAAATGTGTAAATGCTAGAAAATCGACTTTATACCTAAATATAAAATTATAACATAACGGAATTCTTCTACATGCACTGCCGTGATGCCGCCATGGCTTGATTACAACTTCAGTTCGTTAAAGAAGGTTTATTAACTTAAATATGTTAAACTAATGTGTTGAAGCATCTCGATATCGATATCTAAATGTGTATATAAAAGAAAATCGACTTTATACCTAAATAAAAGATTACGGAATTCTTCTACATGCACTGCCGTAATGCCGCCGTGGCTATATGCCAACTTCAGATCGTTAAAGAAGGTTTATTAACTTAAATATGTTAAGCTAATGAGTTGAAGTATCTCGATATCGATTGCTTAATGTGTATATAAAACAAAATCGACTTTATACCTAAATATAAGATAACGGAATTCTTCTACATGCACTGCCGTGATGCCGCCATGGCTTTATTCCAACTTCAGTTCGTTAAGGTTTATTAACTTAAATATGTTAAGCTTATGAGTTGAAGCATCTCGATATCGATTGCTAAATGTGTATATACAAAAAAATCGACTTTATACCTAAATATAAGATTACGGATTTCTTCTAAATGCACTGCCGTTATGCCGCCATGGCTTTATATCAACTTCAATACGTTAAAGAAGGTTAATTTACTTAAATATGTTAAACTAATGATTTGAAGCATTTCGATATCGCTTGCTAAACGTGCATATACAAGAAAATCGACTTTATACCTAAATATAAGATTACGGAACCGCCATGGCTTTATATCAACTTCAATACGTTAAAGAAGGTTAATTAACTTAAATATGTTAAACTAATGATTTGAAGCATTTCAATATCGATTGCTAAATGTGTATATACAAGAAAATCGACTTTATACCTAAATATAAGATAACGGAATTCTTTTAAATGCACTGCCGTTATGCCGTTAAGGCTTTATGTAGAATTCAGTAAGATAGAGAGGGTTAATTAACTTAAATATGTTAAACTAATGATTTGAAGCATTTCGATATCGATGGCTTAATATGTAAATACAAGAAAATCGACTTTATACCTAAATAGAAGATTACGGAATTCTTTTAAATGCACTGCCGTAATACCGCCGTGGCTATATGCCAAATTCAGATCGTTAAAGAAGGTTTATTAACTTAAATATGTTAAACTAATGATTTGAAGCATCTCGATATCGATTGCTAAATGTGTATATACAACAAAATCGACTTTATACCTAAATATAAGATTACGGAATTCTTCCCAATGCACTGCCGTTATACCGTTATGGCTTTATGTAAACTTCAGTAAGATAAAGAAGGTTAATTAACTTAAATATGTTAAACTAATGATTTGAAGCATTTCGTTATCGATTGCTAAATGTGTATATAAAAGAAAATCGACTTTATACCTAAATATAAGTTTACGAAATGCTACCAAATGCACTGCCGTTATACCGTTATGGCTTTATGTAAACTTCAGTAAGATAAAAAAGGTTAATTAATTAAATATGTTAACTTAAATATGTTAAACTAATGACTTGAAGCATTTCGTTATCGATTGCTAAATACGTATATACAACAAAATCGACTTTATAACTAAATATAAGATTACGGAACTCTTCCAAATGCATTGCCGTTATGCCGTTAAGGCTTTTGTAGACTTCAGTAAGACAAAGAGGATTAATTAACTTAAATATGTTAAACTTTTGATTTGAAGCATTTCGATATCGATTGCTAAATGAGTATATACAAGAAAATCGACTTTATACCTAAATATAAGATTACGGAATTCTTCTAAATGCTTTGCCGTTATGCCGTTAAGGCTTTATGTAGACTTCAGTAAGATGAAGAGGGTTAAATAACTTAAATATGTTTAGCTAATGATTTGAAGCATTTCGATATCGATTGCTAAATGTGTATATACAAGAAAATCGACTTTATACCTAAATATAAGATTACGGAACTCTTCCAAATGCACTGCCGTTATGCCGTTAAGGCTTTTGTAGACTTCAGTAAGATAAAGAGGATTAATTTACTTAAATATGTTCAACTAATGATTTGAGGCATTTCAATATCGACTGCTAAATGTGTTAATACAAGAAAATCGACTATATACTTAAATATAAGATTACGGAATTCTTCTACATGCACTGTCGTTATGCCGCCATGGCTTTATATCACCTTTCTTACGTTAAAGAAAGTTAATTAACTTAAATATGTTAAACTAATGATTGGAAGCATTTCGATATCGATTGGTAAATGTGTATATACAACAAAATCGACTTTATACCTAAATATAAGATTACGTAATTCTTATAAATGCACTGCCGTTATGAAGTCAAGGCTTCAGTAAGATAGAGAGGGTTAATTAACTTAAATATGTTAAACTAGTGAGTTGAAGCATCTCGATATCGATTGCTAAATGTGTATACAACAAAATCGACTTTATATCTAAATATAAGATTACGGAATTCTTCCAAATGCACTGCCGTTATACCGTTATGGCTTTATGTAAACTTCAGTAAGCTAAAGAAGGTTACTTAACGTAAATATGTTAAACTAATGACTTGAAGCATTTCGTTATCGATTGCTAAATGTGTATATACAAGAAAATCGACTTTATATCTAAATGTAAGATTACGGAATTCTTCTACATGCACTGCCGTTATACCGCCGTGGCTATGTGCCAAATTCAGATCGTTAAAGAAGGTTCATTAACTTAAATACGTTAAGCTAATGAGTTGAAGCATCTCGATACCGATTGCTAAATGTGTATATACAACAAAATCGACTTTATACCTAAATATGAGCTTACGGAATTCTTCCAAGTGCACTGCCGTTATACCGCTATGGCTTTATGTAAACTTCAGTAGGATAAAGAAGGTTAATTAACTTAAATATGTTAAACTAATGATTTGAAGCATTTCGATATCGCTTGCTAAATGTGTATATACAAGAAAATCGAATTACACCTAAATATAAGATAACGGAATTCTTCCAAGTGCACTGCCGTTATGCCGCCATGGCCTTAAGCCAACTTCAGTTCGTTAAAGAAGGTTTATTAACTTAAATATGTTAAACCAGTTATTTGAAGCATTTCGATATCGATTGCTTAATGCATATATACCACAAAATCGACTTTATACCCAAAATATAAGACTACGGAATTCTTCCAAATGTACTGTCGTTATGCCGCCATGGCTTTATATCAACTTCAATACGTTAAAGAAGGTTAATTAACTTAAATTTGTTAAACTAATGATTTGAAGCATTTCGATATCGCTTGCTAAATGTGTATGTAAAAGAAAATCGAATTTATATCTAAACGGAAAACTTCCGAATGTACTGTCGTTATGCCGCCATGGCTTTATATCACCTTCATTACGTCAAAGAAGGCTAATTAACTTAGATATGTTAAACTAATGATTTGAAGCATCTCGATATCGATTGCTAAATGTGTATATACAAGAAAATCGACTTTATACCTAAATATAAGCTAACGGAATTCTTCTACATTCACTGCCGTTATGCCGCCAAGGCTTTATGCACACTTCAGTTCGTTAAAGAAGGTTTATTAACTTAAATATGTTAAACTAATGAGTTGAAGCATTTCGATATCGATTGCTTAATGCTTATATACAACAAAATCGACTTTATACCTAAATATAAGATTACGGAAATCTTCCAAATGCACTGCCGTTATGCCGCCATTGCTTTATGCCAACTTGAGTTCGTTAAAGAAGGTTTATGAACTTAAATATTTTAAACTAATGATTTGAAGCATTTCGATATCGATTGCTATATGTATATATACAAGAAAATCGACTTTATACGTAAATATAAGATTACGGAATTCTTCTACATACACTGCCGTTATGCCGCCATGTCTTTATGTTAAGTTCTGTGCCTTAAAGAAGCCTTATTGACTTAAATATATTAAACTAATGATTTGAAGCATTTCGATATAGATTGCTAAATGAGTATATACAAGAAAGTCGACTTTATACCTAAATATAAGATTACGGAATTCATCGAAATACACTCCCGTTATGCCGTTATGGCTTTATATCACCTTCATTACGTTAAAGAAGCTTTATTAACTTAAATATATTAAACTGATGATTTGAAGCATTTCAATATCGATTGCTAAATGAGTATATACAAGAAAGTCGACTTTATATCTAAACACAAGATTACGGAATTCATCGAAATACACTCCCGTTATGCCGTTATGGCTTTATATAAATTTCAGTACGCTAAAGAAGGTTAATTCACTTAAATATGTTAAACTAATGATTTGAAGCATTTCGATATCGATTGCTAAATATGTATGTACAAGAAAATCGATTTTATACCTAAGTAAAAGATTACGAAATTCACCCAAATATACTGCCGTTATGCCGTTATGGCTTTATGTAAACTACGGTAAGATAAAGAGGGTTAATCAACCTAAATATGCTAAACCAGTTATTTGAAGCTTTTCGATATCGATTGCTAAATGCGCATATACAAGAAAATCGAATTTATACCTAAATATAAGATTACGGAATTCTTCTAAATGCACTGTCGTTATGCCGCCATGGCTTTATATTACCTTCATTACGTTAAAGAAGGTTAATTAACTTAAATATGTTAAACTAATGATTAAAGATTTTCGAAATCGATTGCTAAATGTGTAAATACAAGAAAATCGACTATATTCCTAAATATGAAATTACGGAATTCTTCTAAATGCACTGTCGTTATGCTGCCATGGCTTTATATCACCTTCATTACGTTAAAGAAGGTTAATTAACTTAAATATGTTAAACTAATGATTTGGAGCATTTCGATATCGATTGCTAGGTGGGTATATACAAGAAAATCGTCTTGATACCTAAATAAAAGATTACGGAATTCTTCTAAATGCACTGCCGTAATGCCGCCGTGGCTATATGCCAACTTCAGATCGTTAAAGAAGGTTTATTAACTTAAATATGTTAAACTAATGAGTTAAAGTATCTCGATATCGATTGCTTAATGTGCATATAAAACAAAATCGACTTTATACCTAAATATAAGATAACGGAATTCTTCTACATGCACTGCCGTGATGCCGCCATGGCTTTATTCCAACTTCAGTAGGATAAAGAAGGTTAATTAACTTAAATATGTTAAACTAATGATTTGAAGCATTTCGATATCGATTGCTTAATGCGTATATACAACAAAATCGACTTTATGCCTAAATATAAGGTAACGGAATTCTTCTACATGCACTGCCGTAATGCCGCCGTGGCTATATGCCAAATTCAGATCGTTAAAGCAGGTTAATTAACTTAAATATGTTAAACTAATGACTTGAAGCATCTCGTTATCGATTGCTTAATGTGTATATACAAGAAAATCGACTTTATACCTAAATATAAGATAACGGAACTCTTCTAAACGCACTGCCGTTATACCGTTAAGGCTTTATGTAGACTTCAGTAAGCTAAAAAATGTTTATTAATTCAATATGTTAAACTAATGATTTGAAGCATTTCGATATCGATTGCTAAATGTGTAAATACAAGAAAATCGACTTTATGCCTAAATATAAGGTAACGGAATTCTTCTACATGCACTGCCGTAATGCCGCCGTGGCTATATGCCAAATTCAGATCGTTAAAGCAGGTTAATTAACTTAAATATGGTAAACTAATGACTTGAAGCATTTCGTTATCGATTGCTTAATGTGTATATACAAGAAAATCGACTTTATACCTAAATATAAGATAACGGAACTCTTCTAAACGCACTGCCGTTATACCGTTAAGGCTTTGTGTAGACTTCAGTAAGCTAAAAAATATTTATTAACTTAATATGTTAAAATAATGAGTTGAAGCATCTCGATATCGATTGCTAAATGTATATATACAACAAAATCGACTTTATACCTAAATATAAGATAACGGAATTCTTCCAAATGCACTGCCGTTATACCGTTATGGCGTTATGTAAACTTCAGTAAGATAAAGAAGGTTAATTCACTTACATATGTTAAACTAATGATTTGAAGCATTTCGTTATCGATTGCTAAATGTGTATATAAAAGAAAATCGACTTTATACCTAAATATAAAATAACGGATATCTTCTATGGCTTTATGCCAACTTCAGTCCGTTAAAGAAGGTTTATTAACTTAAATATGTTAAATATATACAACAAGATCGACTTTATACCTAAATTTAATATTACGGAATTCTTCCAATTGCACTGCCGTTATACCGTTATGGCTTTATGTAAACTTCAGTAAGATAAAGAAGGTTAATTAACTTAAATATTTTAACTTAAATATGTTAAACTAATGACTTGAAGCATTTCGTTATCGATTGCTAAATACGTAATGCATATATACAAGAAAGTCGAATTTATACCTACATATAAGATAACGGAATTCTTCTAAATGCAGTGCAGTTATACCGTAAGGCTTTATGTATACTTCAGTAGGATAAAGAAGGTTAATTAACTTAAACATGTTAAACTAATGATTTGAGGCATTTCGATATAGATTGCTAAATGTGTATATAAAAGAAAATCGAATTTACACCTTAATATAAGATAACGGAATTCTTCTAAATGCACTGCCGTTATGCCGTTAAGGCTTTATGTAGACTTCAGTGAGTTAAAGAAGGTTTATTAACTTAAATATGTTAAACCAATGAAGCATTTCGATATCGATTGCTAAATGTGTATATACAAGAAAATCGACTTTATACCCAAATATAAGATTACGGAATTCTTCCAAATGTACTGTCGTTATGCCCCCATGGCTTTATGTCAACTTCAATACGTTAAAGAAGGTTAATTAACTTAAATATGTTAAACTAATGATTTGAAGCATTTCGATATCGCTTGCTAAATGTGTATTTACAAGAAAATCGAATTTATACCTAAATATAAAATTATAACATTACGGAATTCTTCTAAATGCACTGCCGTTATACCGTTAAGGCTTTATGTAGACTTCAGTGAGTTAAAGAAGGTTTATT
>JAPZAG010000621.1:0-59568 GCA_027475135.1 Bactrocera correcta
TTAATTTATGTTAAACTAATGATTTTAAGCATTTCGTTTTCGTTGCTAAATGTTTATATACAAGAAAATCGGCTTCATACCTAAGTATAAGATTACGTAATTCTTCTAAATGCACTGCCGTTATGCCGCCATGGCTTTATATCAACTCCAATACGTTAAAGAAGATTTATTAACTTAAATATGTTAAACTAATGAGTTGAAGCATTTCGATATCGCTTGCTAAATGTTTATATACATCAAAATCGACTTTATACCTAAATATAAGATTACGGAATTCTTCTAAATGCACTGCCGTTATGCCGCCATGGCTTTATATCAACTTCAATAGGTTAAAGAACGTTAATTAACTTAAATATGTTAAACTAATGATTTGAAGCATTTCAATATCGCTTGCTAAATGTGTATAAACGAGAAAATCGACTTTATACCTAAATATAAGATTACGGAATTCTTCTAAATGCACTGCCGTTATGCCGCCATGGCTTTATATCAACTTCAATACGTTAAAGAAGGTTAATTAACTTAAATATGTTAAACTAATGATTTGAAGCAATTCGATATCGCTTGCTAAATGTGTATATACAAGAAAATCGAATTTATACCTAAATATAAGATAACGGGATTCTTCTAAATGCACTGCCGTTATACCGTTAAGGCTTTATGTAGACTTCCGTAAGCTAAAAAATGTTTATTAACTTAATATGTTAAACTAATGATTTGAAGCATTTCGATATCGATATCTAAATGTGTATATAAAAGAAAATCGACTTTATACCTAAATATAAGATTACGGAATTCTTCTAAATGCACTGTCGTTATGCCGCCATGGCTTTATATCATCTTCATTACGTTAAAGAAGGTTAATTAACTTAAATATGTTAAACTAATGATTTGAAGCATTTCGATATCGATTGCTAAATGTGTATATACAACAAAATCGACTTTATACCTAAATATAAGATTACGAAATTCTTCCACATGTACTGTCATTATGCCGCCATGGCTTTATATCAACTTCAGTAAGATAAAGAAGTTAATTAACTTAAATATGTTAAACTAATGATTTGAAGCATTTCGATATCGCTTACTAAATGTGTGTATACAAGAAAATCGACTTTATACCTAAATATAAGATTACGGAATTCTTCTACATGCACTGCCGTTATGCCGCCATGGCTTTATGCCAACTTCAGCTCGTTAAAGAAGGTTTATTAACTTAAATATGTTAAACTAATGAGTTGAAGCATTTCGTTATCGATTCTAAATGTGTATATAAAAGAAAATCGACTTTATACCTATATATAAGATTACGGAATTCTTCTAAATGCACTGCCGTTATGCCGCCATGGCTTTATATCAACTTCAATACGTTAAAGAAAGTTAATTAACTTAAATATGTTAAACTAATGATTTGAAGCATTTCGTTATCGATTGCTAAATGTGTATATAAAAGAAAATCGACTTTATACCTAAATATAAGATTACGGAATTCTTCTAAATGCACTGCCGTTATGCCGCCATGGCTTTATATCAACTTCAATACGTTAAAGAAAGTTAATTAACTTAAATATGTTAAACTAATGATTTGAAGCATTTCGTTATCGATTGCTAAATGTGTATATAAAAGAAAATCGACTTTATACCTAAATATAAGATTACGGAATTCTTCTAAATGCACTGCCGTTATGCCGCCTAGGCTATATGCCAACGTCAGATCGTTAAAGGAAGTTTATTAAAATAAATATGTTAAACTAATGAGTTAAAGCATCTCGATATCGATCGCTAAATGTGTATATACAAGAAAATCGACTTTATACCTAAATATAAGATAACGGAATTCTTCTACATGCACTGCCGTTATACCGTTAAGGCTTTATGTAGACTTCAGTAAGCTAAAAAATGTTTATTAACTTAATATGTTAAACTAATGATTTGAAGCATTTCGTTATCGATTGCTAAATGTGTATATAAAAGAAAATCGATTTTATACCCTAAATATAAGATTACGGAATTCTTCTAAATGCACTGCCGTTATACCGTTATGGCTTTATGTAAACTTCAGTAAGATAAAGAAGGTTAATTAGCTTAAATATGTTAAACTGATGATTTGAAGCATTTCGTTATCGATCGTTAAATGTGTATATACAACAAAATCGAATTTATACCTTTAATATAAGATTACGGAATTCTTCCAAATGCACTGCCGTTATACCGTAATGGCTTTACGTAAATTTCAGTAAGATAAAGAAGGTTAATTAACTTAAATATGTTAAACTAATGATTTGAAGCAATTCGATATCGCTTGCTATATGTGTATATACAAGAAAATCGAATTTATACCTAAATATAAGATAACGGAATTCTTCTTAATGCACTGCCGTTATGCCGTTAAGGCTTTATGTAGACTTCAGTAAGAGAGAGAGGGTTACTTAACTTAAATATGTTAATCTAATGATTTGAGGCATTTCGATATCGATTCCTAAATATGTAAATACAAGAAAATCAACTTTATACCTAAATAGAAAATTACGGAATTCTTCTGAATGCACTGCAGTTACACCGTGAAAGCTTTATGTAGACTTCAGTGCGTTAAAGAACGTTTATTAACTTAAATATGTTAAACTAATGATTTGAAGCATTTCGATATCGATTGCTAAATGTGTATATACAAGAAAATCGACTACATACCTAAATATAAGATTACGGAAATCTTCTAAATGCACTGCCGTTATGCCGCCATGGCTTTATATCAACTTCAATACGTTACAGAAGGTTAATTAACTTAAATATGTTAAATAAATGATTTGAAGCATTTCGATATTGCTTGCTAAATGTGTATATACTCGAAAATCGACCTTATACCTAAATACTAGATTACGGAATTCTTCTAAATGCACTGCCGTTATGCCGCCATGGCTTTATATAAACTTCAATACGTTAAAGAAGGTTAATTAACTTAAATATATTAAACTAATGATTTGAAGCATTTCGATATCGCTTGCTAAACGTATATATGCAAGAAAATCGACTTTATACCTAAATATAAGATAACGGAATTCTTCTACATGCACTGCCGTTATACCGCAATGGCTCTATATAAACTTCAATACGTTAAAGAAGGTTAATTAACTTAAATATGTTAAACTGATGATTTGAAGCATTTCGATATCGATATCTAAATGTGTATATAAAAGAAAATCGACTTTATACCTAAATAAAAGATTACGGAATTCTTCTACATGCACTGCCGTAATGCCGCCGTGGCTATATGCTAAACTCAGATCGTTGAAGAAGGTTAATTAACTTAAATATGTTAAACTAATGACTTGAAGCATTTCGTTATCAATTGCTATATGTGTATATACAACAAAATCGACTTTATACCTAAATATAAGATAACGGAATTCTTCTAAATGCACTGCCGTTATACCGTTAAGGCTTTATGTAGACTTCAGTAAGCTAAAAAATGTTTATAAACTTAAATATGTTAAACTAATGATTTGAAACATTTCGATATCGATTGATAAATGTGTAAATACAAGAAAATTGACTTTATGCCTAAATGTAAGATAACGGAATTCGTCTATATGCACTGCCGTAATGCCGCCTTGGCTATATGCCAAATTCAGATCGTTAAAGAAGGTTAATTAACTTAAATATGTTAAACTAATGAGTTGAAGCATCTCGATATCGATTGCTAAATGTGTATATAAAAGAAAATCGACTTTATACCTAAATATAAGATTACGGAATTCTTCTAAATGCACTGCCGTTATGCCGTTAAGGCTTTATGTAGACTTCAGTAGGATAAAGAAGGTTAACTAACTTAAATATGTTAAACTAATGATTTAAAGCATTTCAATATCGCTTGCTAAATGTGTATATACAATAAAATCGAATTATACCTAAATATAAGATAACGGAATTCTTCCAAGTGCACTGCCGTTATACCTTAATGGCCTTATGTAAACTTCAGTAAGCTAAAAAATGTTTATTAATTTAAAATGTTAAACTAATGATTTCAAGCATTTCGATATCGATTGATAAGAGTGTAAATACAAGAAATTTGACTTTATGCCTAAATATAAGATAACGGAATTCTTCTATATGCACTGCCGTAATGCCGCCGTGGCTATATGCCAAATTCAGATCGTTAAAGAAGGTTAATTCACTTAAATATGTTAAACTAATGAGTTGAAGCATCTCGATATCGATTGCTAAATGTGTATATACAAGAAAATCGAATTTATACCTAAATATAAGATAACGGATGCACTGCCGTTAAGCCGTTAAGGCTTTATGTAGACTTCAGTAAGAGAGAGAGGGTTAATTAACTTAAATATGTTTATCTAATGATTTGAGGCATTTCGATATCGATTCCTAAATATGTAAATACAAGAAAATCAACTTTATACCTAAATAGAAAATTACGGAATTCTTCTGAATGCACTGCAGTTACACCGTGAAAGCTTTATGTAGACTTCAGTGCGTTAAAGGACGTTTATTAACTTAAATATGTTAAACTAATGATTTGAAGCATTTCGATATCGATAGCTAAATGTGTATATACAAGAAAATCGACTTTATACCTAAACATAAGATTACGGAATTCTTCTGAATGCATTGCCGTTATGCCGCCATGGCTTCATATCAACTTCAATACGTTAAAGAAGGTTAATTAACTTAAATATGTTAAACTAATGATTTGAAGCATTTCGCTATCGCTTGCTAAATGTGTATGTACTCGAAAATCGACTTTATACCTAAATACAAGATTACGGAATTCTTCTAATTGCACTGCCGTTATGCCGCCATGGCTTTATATAAACTTGAATACGTTAAAGAAGGTTAATTAACTAAAATATATTAAACTTATGATTTGAAGCATTTTGATATCGCTTGCTAAATGTGTATATACAAGAAAATCGACTTTATACCTAAATATAAGATAACGGAATTCTTCTACATGCACTGCCGTTATACCGTTAAGGCTTTATGTAGACTTCAGTAAGCTAAAAAATGTTTATTAACTTAATATGTTAAACTAATGATTTGAAGCATTTCGATATCGATATCTAAATGTGTATATAAAAGAAAATCGACTTTATACCTAATAAAAGATTACGGAATTCTTCTACCTGCACTGCCGTAATGCCGCCGTGGCTATATGCCCACTTCAGATCGTTAAAGAAGGTTTATTAACTTAAATATGTTAAGATAATGAGTTGAAGCATTTCGATAACGCTTGCTAAATGTGTATATGCAAGAAAATCGACTTTATACCTAATATAAGATACGGAATTCTTCTACATGCACTGCCTTATGCCGCAATGGCTCTTTATCAACTTCAATACGTTAAAGAAGGTTAATTAATTAAATATATTAAACTATGATTTAAGCATTTCGATATCGTTCTAAATGTGTATATAAAGAAAATCGACTTTATACCTAAATAAAGATTACGGAATTCTTCTAATGCACTGCCGTTATGCCGCCATGGCTTTATATAAACTTGAATACGTTAAAGAAGGTTAATTAACTAAAATATATTAAACTAATGATTTGAAGCATTTTGATATCGCTTGCTAAATGTGTATATACAAGAAAATCGACTTTATACCTAAATATAAGATAACGGAATTCTTCTACATGCACTGCCGTTATACCGTTAAGGCTTTATGTAGACTTCAGTAAGCTAAAAAATGTTTATTAACTTAATATGTTAAACTAATGATTTGAAGCATTTCGATATCGATATCTAAATGTGTATATAAAAGAAAATCGACTTTATACCTAAATAAAAGATTACGGAATTCTTCTACCTGCACTGCCGTAATGCCGCCGTGGCTATATGCCCACTTCAGATCGTTAAAGAAGGTTTATTAACTTAAATATGTTAAGATAATGAGTTGAAGCATTTCGATAACGCTTGCTAAATGTGTATATGCAAGAAAATCGACTTTATACCTAAATATAAGATAACGGAATTCTTCTACATGCACTGCCATTATGCCGCAATGGCTCTTTATCAACTTCAATACGTTAAAGAAGGTTAATTAAATTAAATATATTAAACTGATGATTTTAAGCATTTCGATATCGATATCTAAATGTGTATATAAAAGAAAATCGACTTTATACCTAAATAAAAGATTACGGAATTCTTCTACATGCACTGCCGTAATGCCGCCTTGGCTATATGCCAAACTCAGATCGTTGAAGAAGGATAATTAACTTAAATATGTTAAACTAATGACTTGAAGCATTTCGTTATCGATTGCTATATGTGTATATACAAGAAAATCGACTTTATACCTAAAAATAAAATAACGGAATTCTTCTAAATGCACTGCCGTTATACCGTTAAGGCTTTATGTAGACTTCAGTAAGCTAAAAAATGTTTATAAACTTAAATATGTTAAACTAATGATTTGAAACATTTCGATATCGATATCTAAATGTGTATATAAAAGAAAATCGATTTTATACCTAAATAAAAGATTACGGAATTCTTCTACATGCACTGCCGTAATACCGCCGTGGCTATATGCCAAATTCAGATCGTTAAAGAAGGTTTATTAACTTAAACATGTTAAGCTAATGAGTTGAAGCATCTCGATATCGATCGGTAAATGTGTATATACAACAAAACCGACTTTATACCTAAATATAAGATTACGGAATTCTTCCAAGTGCACTGCCGTTATACCGTTATGGCTTTATGTAAACTTCAGTAGGAAAAATAAGGTTAATTAACTTAAATATGTTAAACTATTGATTTGAAGCATATCGATATCGTTTGCTAAATGTGTATATACAAGAAATTCGAATTATCCCTAAATATAAGATAACGGAATTCTTCCAAGTGCACTGCCGTTATACCGTTATGGCTTTATGTAAACTTCAGTAAGCTAAAAAATGTTTATTAAATTAATATGTTAAACTAATGATTTGAAGCATTTCGATATCGATATCTAATTGTGTATATAAAAGAAAATCGACTTTATACCTAAATAAAAGATAACGGAATTCTTCTACATGCACTGCCGTAATGCCGTCGTGGCTATATGCCAAATTCAGATCGTTAAAGAAGGTTAATTAACTTAAATATGTTAAACTAATGACTTGAAGCATTTCGTTATCGATTACTAAATGTGTATATACAAGAAAATCGACTTTATACCTAAATATAAGATAACGGAATTCTTCTAAATGCACTGTCGTTATACCGTTAAGGCTTTATGTAGACTTCAGTAAGCTAAAAAATGATTATAAACTTAAATATGTTAAACTAATGATTTGAAACATTTCGATATCGATATCATAATGTGTATATACAAGAAAATCGACTTTATACCTAAATATAAGATTATGGAATTCTTCTACATGCACTGCCGTTATGCCTCCATGGCTGAATGCCCACTTCAGATCGTTAAAGAAGGTATATTAACTTAAATATGATAAACTAATGAGCTGAAGCTTTTCTAAATCGATTGCTAAATGTGTATATACAAGAAAACCGATTTTATACCTATATAACAGATTACGGAATTCACCCAAACATACTGCCGTTATGCCGCTATGGCTTTATGTAAACTTCAGTAAGATAAAGAAGGTAAATTAACCTAAATATGCTAAACCTGTTATTTGAAGCATTATGATATCGGTTGCTAAATGTGTATATACAACAAAATCGACTTTATACCTAAATATAAGTTTACGGAATTCTCTAAATGCACTGCCGTTATGCCGCCATGGCTTTATATCAACTTCAATACATTAAAGAATTTTAACTAACTTAAATATGTTAATCTAATGATTTGAAGCATTTCGATATCGCTTGCTAAATGTGTCTATTCAAGAAAATCGAATTTATACCTAAATACGAGATTACGGAATTCTTAAATGCACTGCAGTTATACCGTTTAGGCTTTATGCAGACTTAAGTAAGATAAAGAGGGTTAATTAACTTAAATATGTTAAACTAATAATTTGAAGCATTTCGATATCAATTGCTAAATGTGTTTATACAAAAAAATGGATTTTATACCTAAATATAAAACTACGGAATTCTTCTACATGCACTGCCGTTATGCCGCCATGGCTTCATGTCACCTTCGGTAGGTTGAAGAAAGTAATTCACCTTAAATATGTTAAACTAATGATTTGAAGCATTTCGATATCGATTGCTTAATGCATATATACAAGAAAATCGATTATACCTAAATATAAGATTACGGAATTCTTCCAAATTACTGTCGTTATGGCGCCATGGCTTTATTTCCCCTTCAATACGTTAAAGATGGTAAATTAACTTAAATATGTTAAACCAATGATTTGAGGCATTTCGATATCGATTGCTTAATGCATATATACAAGAAAATCGACTTTATAGCTAAATATAAGATTACGGAATTCTTCTAAATGCACTGCCGTTATGTAGTTATGGCTTTATATCAACTTCAGTTAGTTAAAGAAGGTTTATTAACTTAAATATGTTAAACTAATGATTTGAAGCATTTCGATATCGATTGCTAAATGAGTATATACAAGAAAATCGACTTTATACCTAAATATAAGATTACGTAATACTTCTAAATGCTTTGCCGTTATGCCGTAAAGGCGTTTGTAGACTCCAGTAAGATAAAGAGGGTTATTTAACTTAAATATGTTAAACTAATGATTTGAAGCACTTCGATATCGATTGCTAAATGTGTATATACAAGAAAATCGACTTAAGATCTAAATATAAGATTACGGAATTCTTCCAAATGTACTGTCGTTATGTCGCCATGGCTTTATATCATCTTCAATACGTTAAAGAAGCTTTATTAACTTAAATATGTTAAACTAATGATTTGAGGCATTTCGATATCGATTGCTAAATGAGTATATACAACAAAATCGACTTAATACCTAAATATAAGATTACGGATTTCTTCTACATGCACTGCCGTTATGCCGCCATGGCTTTGTGTTAACATCGGTTTAAAGTAGGTTTTTTAACTTAAATATGTCAAACTAATGATTTGACGCATTTCGATATCGATTGCTAAAAGAGTATATACAAGAAAATCGACTTTTCACCTAAATATAAGATTACGAAATTCTTCTACATGCATTGCCGTTATGCCGTTAAGACGTTTGCAGACTTCAGTAAGATAAAGAGGGTTAATTAACTTAAACATGTTAAACTAATGATTTTAGTCATTTCGATATCGTTTGCCAAATGTGTATATACAAGAAAATCGACTTTTTGCCTAAATATAAGATTACGGAATTCTTCTAAATGCACTGCCGTTATGCAGTTATGGCTTTATGTTAACTCCTATTCGTTAAAGAAGGTTTATTAACTTAAATATGTTAAACTAATGATTTGAAGATTTTCGAAATCGATTGCTAAATGCAAATATACAAGAAAATCTTCTTTATACCTAAATATAAGATTACGGAATTCTTCCAAATGTACTGCCGTTATGCCGCCATGGCTTTATATAAACTTCAATACGTTAAAGAAGGTTAATTAACTTAAATATGTTAAACTAATGACTTGAAGCATTTCGATATCGCTTGCTAAATGTGTATATACAAGAAAATCGAATTTATTACTAAATATAAGATTACGAAATTCTTCTAAAGGAATTGCTGTTATGCCGCCATGGCTTTATGTTAACTTCAGTGCGTTAAAGAAGCTTTATTAACTTAAATATGTTAAACTAATGATTTGAAGATTTTCGAAATCGATTGCTAAATGCATATATACAACAAAATCGACTTTATACCTAAATATAAGATTACGGAATTCTTCAAATGCACTGCCGTTATACCGTTATGGCTTTATATCAACTTCAGTTAGTTAAAGAAGGTTAATTAACTTAAATATGTTAAACTAATGATTTGGGGCATTTCGATATCGATTGCTAAATGTGTATATACAAGAAAATCGACTTTATACCTAAATATAAGATTACAGAATTCTTCAAATGCACTGACGTTATACCGTTATGCCTTTATGTAAACTTCAGTAAGATAAAGAAGGTTAATTTACTTAAATGTGTTAAACTAATGATTTGGGGCATTTCGATATCGATTGCTAAATGTGTATATACAAGAAAATCGACTTTATAGCTAAATATAAGATTACGGAATTCTTCTAAATGCACTGCCGTTATGTAGTTATGGCTTTATGTTAACCTCAGTGCGCTAAAGTAGGTTTTTTAACTTAAATATTTTAAACTAATGATTTGAAGCACTTCCATATCGATCGCTAAATGAGTATATACAAGAAAATCGACTTTATACCCAAATATAAGATTACGTAATTCTTCTAAATGCTTTGCCGTTATGCCGTTAAGGCGTTTGTAGACTTCAGTAAGATAAAGAGGGTTAATTAGCTTAAATATGTTAAACTAATGATTTGAGGCATTTCGATATCGATTGCTAAATGTGTATATACAAGAAAATCAACTTAATATCTAAATATAAGATTACGGAATTCTTCCAAATGTACTGTCGTTATGTCGCCATGGCCTTATATCACCTTCAATACGTTAAAAAAGGTTAATTAACTTAAATATGTTAAACTAATGATTTGAAACATTTAGATATCGATTGCTAAATGTGTATATACAAAAAAATCGAATTTATACCTAAATATAAGATTACGGATTTTTTCTACATGCACTGCCGTTATGCCGCCAAGGCTTTGTGTTAACTTCAGTGCGTTAAAGTAGGTTTGTTAACTTAAATATGTTAAACTAATGATTTGAAGCATTTCGATATCGATTGCTAAATGAGTATATACAAGAAAATCGACTTTATACCTATATACAAGATTACGTAATTCTTCTAAATGTTTTGCCGTTATGCCGTTAAGGCGTTTGTAGACTTCAGTAAGATAAAGAGGGTTAATTAACTTAAATATGTTAAACTAATGATTTGAGGCATTTCGATATCGATTGCTAAATGTGTATATACAAGAAAATCGACTTTATACCTAAATATATGATAACGGAATTCTTCTACATGCACTGCCGTTATGCCGTTATGGCTTTATGTCAACTTCAGTTCGTTAAAGTATGTTTGTTAACTTAAATATGTTAAACTAATGATTTGAAGCACTTCGATATCGATTGCTAAATGCGTATATACAAGAAAATCGAATTAATATCTAAATATAAGATTACGGAATTATTCTTAATACACTGCCGTTATGCCGCCATGGATTTATGCCAACTTCAGTTGGCTAAAGAAGGTTTATTAACTTAAATATGTTAAACTAATGATTTGAGGCATTTCGATATCGATTGCTAAATGAGTATATACAAGAAAATCGACTTTATACCTAAATATAAGATTAGGGAATTCTTTTAAATGCACTGCCGTTATGCCGTTATGACTTTATGTTAACTGCAGAAGATTTATTAACTTAGATATGTTACACTAGTTATTTGAAGCATTTCGAAATCGATTGCTTAATGCATATATACAAGAAGATCGACTTTCTACCTAAATATAAGATTACGGATTTCTTCTACATGCACTGCCGTTATGCCGCCATGGCTTTGTGTTAACATCGGTTTAAAGTAGGTTTTTTAACTTAAATATGTTAAACTAATGATTTTAGGCATTTCGATATCGTTTGCCAAATGTGTATATACAAGAAAATCGACTTTTTACCTAAATATAAGATTACGGAATTCTTCTAAATGCACTGCCGTTATGCAGTTATGGCTTTATGTTAACTCCTGTTCGTTAAAGAAGGTTTATTAACTTAAATATGTTAAACTAATGATTTGAAGATTTTCGAAATCGATTGCTAAATGCAAATATACAAAAAATTCTTCTTTATACCTAAATATAAGATTACGGAATTCTTCCAAATGTACTGCCGTTATGCCGCCATGGCTTTATATAAACTTCAATACGTTAAAGAAGGTTAATTAACTTAAATATGTTAAACTAATGACTTGAAGCATTTCGATATCGCTTGCTAAATGTCTATGTACAAGAAAATCGAATTTATAACTAAATATAAGATTACGAAATTCTTCTAAAGGAATTGCTGTTATGCCGCCATGGCTTTATGTTAACTTCAGTGCGTTAAAGAAGCTTTATTAACTTAAATATGTTAAACTAATGATTTGAAGATTTTCGAAATCGATTGCTAAATGCATATATACAACAAAATCGACTTTATACCTAAATATAAGATTACGGAATTTTTCAAATGCACTGCCGTTATACCGTTATGGCTTTATATCAACTTCAGTTAGTTAAAGAAGGTTAATTAACTTAAATATGTTAAACTAATGATTTGGGGCATTTCGATATCGATTGCTAAATGTGTATATACAAGAAAATCGACTTTATACCTAAATATAAGATTACAGAATTCTTCAAATGCACTGACGTTATACCGTTATGGCTTTATGTAAACTTCAGTAAGATAAAGAAGGTTAATTTACTTAAATGTGTTAAACTAATGATTTGGGGCATTTCGATATCGATTGCTAAATGTGTATATACAAGAAAATCGACTTTATAGCTAAATATAAGATTACGGAATTCTTCTAAATGCACTGCCGTTATGTAGTTATGGCTTAATGTTAACCTCAGTGCGCTAAAGTAGGTTTTTTAACTTAAATATTTTAAACTAATGATTTGAAGCACTTCCATATCGATCGCTAAATGAGTATATACAAGAAAATCGACTTTATACCCAAATATAAGATTACGTAATTCTTCTAAATGCTTTGCCGTTATGCCGTTAAGGCGTTTGTAGACTTCAGTAAGATAAAGAGGGTTAATTAACTTAAATATGTTAAACTAATGATTTGAGGCATTTCGATATCGATTGCTAAATGTGTATACACAAGAAAATCAACTTAATATCTAAATATAAGATTACGGAATTCTTCCAAATGTACTGTCGTTATGTCGCCATGGCCTTATATCACCTTCAATACGTTAAAAAAGGTTAATTAACTTAAAGATGTTAAACTAATGATTTGAAACATTTAGATATCGATTGCTAAATGTGTATATACAAAAAAATCGAATTTATACCTAAATATAAGATTACGGATTTTTTCTACATGCACTGCCGTTATGCCGCCAAGGCTTTGTGTTAACTTCAGTGCGTTAAAGTAGGTTTGTTAACTTAAATATGTTAAACTAATGATTTGAAGTATTTCGATATCGATTGCTAAATTAGTATATACAAGAAAATCGACTTTATACCTATATACAAGATTAGGGAATTCTTCTAAATGCACTGCCGTTATGCCGTTAAGGCTTTATGTCAACTTCAGTTCGTTAAAGTATGTTTGTTAACTTAAATATGTTAAACTAATGATTTGAAGCACTTCGATATCGATTGCTAAATGCGTATATACAAGAAAATCGACTTAATATCTATATATAAGATTACGGAATTATTCTAAATACACTGCCGTTATGCCGCCATGGATTTATGCCAACTTCAGTTGGCTAAAGAAGGTTTATTAACTTAAATATGTTAAACTAATGATTTGAGGCATTTCGATATCGATTGCTAAATGAGTATATACAAGAAAATCGACTTTATACCTAAATATAAGATTAGGGAATTCTTCTAAATGCACTGCCGTTATGCCGTTATGACTTTATGTTAACTGCAGAAGATTTATTAACTTAGATATGTCACACTAGTTATTTGAAGCATTTCGAAATCGATTGCTTAATGCATATATACAAGAAAATCGACTTTCTACCTAAATATAAGATTACGGATTTCTTCTACATGCATTGCCGTTATGCCGTTAAGACGTTTGCAGACTTCAGTAAGATAAAGAGAGTTAATTAACTTAAATATGTTAAACTAATGATTTTAGGCCTTCTATTCGTTAAAAAAGGTTTATTAACTTAAATATGTTAAACTAATGATTTGAAGATTTTCGAAATCGATTGCTAAATGCAAATATACAAGAAAATTTTCTTTATACCTAAATATAAGATTACGGAATTCTTCCAAATGTACTGCCGTTATGCCGCCATGGCTTTATATAAACTTCAATATGTTAAAGAAGGTTAATTAACTTAAGTATGTTAAACTAATGATTTGAGGCGTTTCGATATCGATTGCTAAATTTGTATATACAACAAAATCGACTTTATACCTAAATATAAGATTACGAAATTCTTCTAAAGGAATTGCTGTTATGCCGCCATGGCTTTATATAAACTTCAATATGTTAAAGAAGGTTAATTAACTTAAGTATGTTAAACTAATGATTTGAGGCGTTTCGATATCGATTGCTAAATTTGTATATACAAGAAAATCGACTTTCTACCTAAATATAAGATTACGGATTTCTTCTACATGCATTGCCGTTATGCCGTTAAGACGTTTGCAGACTTCAGTAAGATAAAGAGAGTTAATTAACTTAAATATGTTAAACTAATGATTTTAGGCCTTCTATTCGTTAAAAAAGGTTTATTAACTTAAATATGTTAAACTAATGATTTGAAGATTTTCGAAATCGATTGCTAAATGCAAATATACAAGAAAATCTTCTTTATACCTAAATATAAGATTACGGAATTCTTCTAAATGCACAGCCGTTATGCCGCCATGGCCTTAAGCCAACTTCAGTTCGTTAAAGAAGGTTTATTAATTTAATATGTTAAACCAGTTATTTGAAGCATTTCGATATCGATTGCTTAATGCATATATACCAGAAAATCGACTTTATACCTAAATATGAGACTACGGAATTCTTCCAAATGTACTGTCGTTTTGTCGCCATGGCTTTATATAAACTTCAATACGTTAAAGAAGGTTAATTAACTTAAATATGTTAAACTTATGATTTGAAGCATTTCGATATCGCTTGCTAACTGTGTATATACAAGAAAATCGAATTTATAACTTAATATAAGATTACGGAATTCTTCTACATGGACTGCCGTTATGCCGCCATGGCTTTATGTTAACTTCAGTGCGTTAAAGAAGCTTTATTAACTTAAATATGTTAAACTAATGATTTGAAGATTTTCGAAATCGATTGCTAAATGCTTATATACAACAAAATCGACTTTATACCTAAATATAAGATTACGGAATTCTTCAAATGCACTGCCGTTATACCGTTATGGCTTTATATCAACTTCAGTTAGTTAAAGAAGGTTAATTAACTTAAATATGTTGAACTAATGATTTGGGGCATTTCGATATCGATTGCTAAATGTGTATATACAAGAAAATCGACTTTATACCTAAATATAAAATTACGGAATTCTTCAAATGCACTGACGTTATACCGTTATGGCTTTATGTAAACTTCAGTAAGATAAAGAAGGTTAATTTACTTAAATGTGTTAAACTAATGATTTGGGGCATTTCGATATCGATTGCTAAATGTGTATATACAAGAAAATCGACTTTATAGCTAAATATAAGATTACGGAATTCTTCTAAATGCACTGCCGTTATGTGGTTATGGCTTTATGTTAACCTCAGTGCGTTAAAGTAGGTTTTTTAACTTAAATATTTTATACTAGTGATTTGAAGCACTTCCATATCGATCGCTAAATGAGTATATACAAGAAAATCGACTTTATACCCAAATATAAGATTACGTAATTCTTCTAAATGCTTTGCCGTTATGCCGTTAAGGCGTTTGTAGACTTCAGTAAGATAAAGAGGGTTAATTAACTTAAATATATTAAACTAATGATTTGAGGCATTTCGATATCGATTGCTAAATGTGTATATACAAGAAAATAAACTTAATATCTAAATATAAGATTACGGAATTCTTCCAAATGTACTGTCGTTATGTCGCCATGGCCTTATATCACCTTCAATACGTTAAGGAAGCTTTATTAACTTAAATATGTTAAACTAATGATTTGAAGCACTTCGATATCGATTGCTAAATGCGTATATACAAGAAAATCGACTTAATACCTAAATATAAGATTACGGAATTATTCTAAATGCACTGCCGTTATGCCGCCATGGATTTATGCCAACTTCAGTTGGCTAAAGAAGGTTTATTAACTTAAATATGTTAAACTAATGATTTGAGGCATTTCGATATCGATTGCTAAATGAGTATATAGAAGAAAATCGACTTTATACCTAAATATAAGGTTAGGGAATTCTTCCAAATGCACTGCCGTTATGCTGTTAAGGCTTTTGTAGACTTTAGTAAGATCAAGAGGGTTAATTAACTTAAATATGTTAAACTAATGATTTGAAGCATTTCGAAATCGATTGCTAAATGTGTATATACAACAAAATCGATTTTATACCAAAATATAATATTACGGAATTCTTCTACATGCACTGCCGTTATGCCGCCATGGCTTCATGTCACCTTCGGTAGGTTAAAGAAGGTAATTTAACTTAAATATGTTAAACTAATGATTTGGAGCATTTCGATATTGATTGCTAAATGTGCAAATACAAGAAACTTGACTTTATACCTAAACATAGGATAACGGAATTCTTCCAAATGCACTGCCGTTATTCCGTCATGGCTTTATGTCAACTTCAGTTCGTTGAAGTATGTTTGTTAACTTAAATATGTTAAACTAATGATTTGAAGCATTTCGATATCGATTTCTAAATGCACATATACAAGGAAATCGACTTTATACCTAAATATAAGATTACGGAATTCTTCAAATCACTGTCATTCTGGCGCCATGGCTTTATTTCACCTTCAATACGTTAAAGATGGTTAATTAACTTAAATCTGTTAAACCAGTTATTTGAAGCATTTCGATATCGATTGCTTAATGCATATATACACGAAAATCGACTTTATACCTAAATATAAAATTACGGAATTCTTCCAAATGTACTGTCGTTATGCCACCATGGCTTTATATCAACTTTAATACGTTAAAAAAGGTTAATTAACTTAAATATGTTAAACTAATGATTTGAAACATTTAGATATCGATTGCTAAATGAGTATATACAAGAAAATCGACTTTATACCTATATACAAGATTACGTAATTCTTCTAAATGTTTTGCCGTTATGCCGTTAAGGCGTTTGTAGACTTCAGTAAGACAAAGAGGGTTAATTAACTTAAATATGTTAAACTAATGATTTGAGGCATTTCGATATCGATTGCTAAATGTGTATATACAAGAAAATCGACTTTATACCTAAATATATGATAACGGAATTCTCCTACATGCACTGCCGTTATGCCGCCAAGGCTTTGTGTTAACTTCAGTGCGTTAAAGTAGGTTTGTTAACTTAAATATGTTAAACTAATGATTTGAAGCATTTCGATATCGATTGCTAAATGAGTATATACAAGAAAATCGACTTTATACCTATATACAAGATTACGTAATTCTTCTAAATGTTTTGCCGTTATGCCGTTAAGGCGTTTGTAGACTTCAGTAAGACAAAGAGGGTTAATTAACTTAAATATGTTAAACTAATGATTTGAGGCATTTCGATATCGATTGCTAAATGTGTATATACAAGAAAATCGACTTTATACCTAAATATATGATAACGGAATTCTCCTACATGCACTGCCGTTATGCCGCCAAGGCTTTGTGTTAACTTCAGTGCGTTAAAGTAGGTTTGTTAACTTAAATATGTTAAACTAATGATTTGAAGATTTTCGAAATCGATTGCTAAATGCATATACACAACAAAATCGACTTTATACCTAAATATAAGATTACGGAATTCTTCCAAATGCACTGCCGTTATTCCGTTATGGCTTTATGTTAACTTCAGTTCGTTTAAGAAGGCTTATTAACTTAAATATGTTAAACCAGTTATTTGCAGCATTTCGATTGCTTAATGCATATATACAAGAAAATCGACTTTATACCTAAATATAAGATCACGGAATTCTTCCAAATGTACTGTCGTTATACCAGCATGGCATTATATCAACTCCGATACGTTAAAAAAGGTTAATTAACTTAAATATGTTAAAATAATGATTTGAAGCATTTAGATATCGATATCTAAATGTGTATGTAAAAGAAAATCGACTTTATACCTAAATATAAAATTACGGAATACTTCCAAATGTACTGTCGTTATGCCGCCATGGCTTTATATCAACTTCAATATGTTATAGAAGGATATTTAACTTAAATATCTTAAACTAATGATTTGAAGACTTTCGATATCGATAGCTAAATGTGTATATACAAGAAAATCGACTTTATATCTAAATATAAGATTACGTAATTCTTCTAAATGCTTTGCCGTTATGCCGTTAAAGTGTTTGTAGACTTCAGTAAGATAACGAGGGTTAATTAACTTAAATATGTTAAACTAATGATTTGAGGCATTTCGATATCGATTGCTAAATGTGTATATACAAGAAAATCGACTTTATACCTAAATATAAGATTACGGAATTCTTCTAAATGCACTGCCGTTATGCCGTTAGGATTTTTGTAGACTTCAGTAAAATAAAGAGGGTTTATTAACTTAAATATGTTAAACTAATGATTTGAAGCATTTCGATATCGATTGCTAAATGAGTATATATAAGAAAATCGACTTTATACCTAAATATAAGATTACGGAATTCTTCTAAATCTTTTGCCGTTAAGGCGTTTGTAGACTTTAGTAAGATAAAGAGGGTTAATTAGCATAAATATGTTAAACTAATGATTTGAAGCATTTCGATATCGAATGCTTAAAGCATTTATACAAGAAAATCGACTATATACCTAAATATAAGATTACGGAAATCTTCCAAATGCACTGCCGTTATACCGTTATGGCTTTACGTAAACTTCAGTAAGAAAAATAATGTTAATTAACTTAAATATTTTAAACTAATGATTTGAAGCATTTCGATATCGATTGCTAAATGAGTGTATACAAGAAAATCGACTTTATACCTAAATATAAGATTACGTAATTCTTCTAAATCCTTTGCCGTTAAGGCGTTTGTAGACTTTAGTAAGATAAAGAGGGTTAATTAGCATAAATATGTTAATTTAATGATTTGAAGCATTTCGATATCGAATGCTAAATGTGTATATACAACAAAATCGACTTTATACCTAAATATAAGATTACGTAATTCTTCTAAATGCTTTGCCGTTATGCCGTTAAAACGTTTGTAGACTTCATTAAGATAAAGAGGGTTAATTAACTTAAATATGTTAAACTAATGATTTGAAGCATTTCTATATCGATTGCTAAATGAGCATATACATGAAAATCGACCTTATACGTAAATATAAGCTTACGGAATTCTTCTAAATGCTTTGCCGTTATGCCGTTAGGATTTTTGTAGACTTCAGTAAGATAAAGAGGGTTAATTAACTTAAATATGTTAAACTAATGATTTGAAACATTTCGATTTCGATTGCTAAATGAGTATATACAAGAAAATCGACTTTATACCTAAATATAAGATTACGTAATTCTTCTAAATGCTTTGCCGTTATGCCGTTAAGGCGTTTGTAGACTTCAGTAAGATAAAGAGGGTTAATTAACTTAAATATGTTAAACTAATGATTTGTAACATTTCGATTTCGATTGCCAAATGAGTATATACAACAAAATCGACTTTATACCTAAATATAAGCTTACGTGATTTTTCTAAATGCTTTGCCGTTAAGGCGTTTGTAGACTTCAGTAAGATAAAGAGGGTTAATTAACTTAAATATGTTAAACTAATGATTTGAGGCATTTCGATATCGATTGCTTAATGTGTATATACAAGAAAATCGAATTTATACCTAAATATATGATAACGGAATTCTTCTACATGCACTGCCGTTATGCCGCCATGGCTTTGTGTTAACTTCAGTGCGTTAAAGAAGCTTTATTAACTTAAATATGTTAAACTAATGATTTGAAGATTTTCGAAATCGATTGCTAAAAACAACAAAATCGACTTTATACCCAAATATAAGATTACGTAATTCTTCTAAATGCTTTGCCGTTATGCCATTAAGGCGTTTGTAGACTTCAGTAAGAAAAAGAGGGTTAATTAACTTAGATATGTTAAACTAATGATTTGAGGCATTTCGATATCGATTGCTAAATGAGTATATACAAGAAAATCGACTTTATACCTAAATATTAGATTACGGAATTCTTCTAAATGCTTTGCCGTTATGCCGTTAAGGCGTTTGTAGACTTCAGTAAGATAGAGAGGGTTAATTAACTTAAATATATTAAACTAATGATTTGAGGCATTTCGATATCGATTGCTAAATGTGTATATACAACAAAATCGACTTTATACCTAAATATAAGCTTACGGAATTCTTCTAAATGCACTGCCGTTATGCCGCCATGGCTTTATGTTAACTTCAGTGCGTTAAAGAAGCTTTATTTACTTAAATATATTAAACTAATGATTTGAAGATTTTCGAAATCGATTGCTAAATGCATATACACAACAAAATCGAATTTATACCTAAATATAAGATTACGGAATTCTTTCAAATGCGCTGCCGTTATGGCTTTATGTTAACTTCAGTTCGTTTAAAAAGGTTTATTAACTTAGATATGTTAAACTAGTTATTTGAAGCATTTCGAAATCGGTTGCTTAATGCATATATACAAGAAAGCCGACTTTATACCTAAATATAAGATTACGGAATGTTTCTAAATGCACTGCCGTTATGCCGTTATGGCTTTATGTTAACTTCAGAAGGTTTATTAACTTAGATATGTTACACTAGTTATTTGAAGCATTTCGAAATCGATTGCTTAATGCATGTATACAAGAAAATCGACTTTCTACCTAAATATAAGATTACGGAATTCTTCCAAATGTACTGTCGTTAAGTTGCCATGGCTTTATATCAACTTCAATATGTTATAGAAGGATAATTAACTTAAATATGTTAAACTAATGATTTGAAGCATTTCGATATCGATTGCTAAATGTGTATATACAACAAAATCGACTTTATACCTAAATATAAGCTTACGGAATTCTTCTAAATGCACTGCCGTTATGCCGCCATGGCTTTATGTTAACTTCAGTGCGTTAAAGAAGCTTTATTTACTTAAATATATTAAACTAATGATTTGAAGATTTTCGAAATCGATTGGTAAATGCATATACACAACAAAATCGACTTTATACCTAAATATATGATAACGGAATTCTTCTACATGCACTGCCGTTATGCCGTTAAGGCATTTGTAGACTTCAGTAAGATAAAGGGGGTTAATTAACTTAAATATGTTAAACTAATGATTTAAAGCATTTAGATATCGATTGCTTAATGTGTATATACAACAAAATCGACTTTATACCTAAATATAAGCTTACGGAATTCTTCCAAATGCACTGCCGTTATGCCGCCATGGCTTTATGTTAACTTCAGAGCGTTAAAGAAGCTTTATTAACTTAAATATGTTAAACTAATGATTTGAAGATTTTCGAAATCGATTGCTAAATGCACATACACAACAAAATCGAATTTATACCTAAATATAAGATTACGGAATTCTTTCAAATGCGCTGCCGTTATGGCTTTATGTTAACTTCAGTTCGTTTAAAAAGGTTTATTAACTTAGATATGTTAAACTAGTTATTTGAAGCATTTCGAAATCGGTTGCTTAATGCATATATACAAGAAAGCCGACTTTATACCTAAATATAAGATTACGGAATGTTTCTAAATGCACTGCCGTTATGCCGTTATGGCTTTATGTTAACTTCAGTTCGTTTAAGAAGGTTTATTAACTAAGATATGTTACACTAGTTATTTGAAGCATTTCGAAATCGATTGCTTAATGCTTAATGCTAAATGTGTATATACAACAAAATCGACTTTATACCTAAATATAAGATTACGTAATTCTTCTAAATGCTTTGCCGTTATGCCGTTAAGGCGTTTGTAGACTTCAGTAAGACAAAGAGGGTTAATTAACTTAAATATGTTAAACTAATGATTTGTAGCATTTCGATTTCGATTGCCAAAGTAGTATATACAACAAAATCGACTTTATACCTAAATATAAGCTTACGTGATTTTTCTAAATGCTTTGCCGTTAAGGCGTTTTTAGACTTCAGTAAGATAAAGAGGGTTAATTAACTTAAATATGTTAAACTAATGATTTGAGGCATTTCGATATCGATTGCTAAATGTGTATATACAAGAAAATCGACTTTATACCTAAATATATGATAACGGAATTCTTCTACATGCACTGCCGTTATGCCGTTAAGGCGTTTGTAGACTTCAGTAAGATAAAGGGGGTTAATTAACTTAAATATGTTAAACTAATGATTAAAAGCATTTAGATATCGATTGCTTAATGTGTATATACAACAAAATCGACTTTATACCTAAATATAAGCTTACGGAATTCTTCCAAATGCACTGCCGTTATGCCGCCATGGCTTTATGTTAACTTCAGAGTGTTAAAGAAGCTTTATTAACTTAAATATGTTAAACTAATGATTTGAAGATTTTCGAAATCGATTGCTAAATGCATATACACAACAAAATCGACTTTATACATAAATATAAGGTTACGGAATTCTTCCAAATGCACTGCCGTTATACCGTTATGTCTTTTGTAGACTTCAGTAAGATAAAGGGGGTTAATTAACTTAATAATGTTAAACTAATTATTTGAAGCATTTAGATATCGATTGCTCAATGTGTATATACAACAAAATCGACTTTATACCTAAATATAAGCTTACGGAATTCTTCTAAATGCACTGCCGTTATGCAGCCATGGCTTTATGTTAACTTCAGTGCGTTAAAGAAGCTTTATTAACTTAAATATGTTAAACTAATGATTTGAAGATTTTCGAAATCTATTGCTAAATGCATATACAAAACAAAATCGATTTTATACCTAAATATAAGATTACGGAATTCTTAAAAATGCACTGCCTTAATGCCGTTATGTCTTTATGTTAACTTCAGTTCGTTTAAGAAGGTTTATTAACTTAGATATGTTACACTAGTTATCTGAAGCATTTCGAAATCGATTGCTTAATGCATATATACAAGAAAATTGACTTTATACCTAAATATAAGATTACGGAATGCTTCGAAATGCACCGCCGTTATGCCGTTATGGCTTTATGTTAACTTCAGTTCGTTTAAGAAGGTTTATTAACTATGATATGTTACACTAGTTATTTGAAGCATTTCGAAATCGATTTCTTAATGCATATATACAAGAAAATCGAGTTTATACCTAAATATAAGCTTACGGAATTCTTCTACATGCACTGCCGCTATGCCGGCATGGCTTTGTGTTAACTTCAGTGCGTTAAAGAAGCTTTATTAACTTAAATATGTTAAACTAATGATTTGAAGATTTTCGAAAACGATTGCTAAATGCATATAAACAACAAAATCAACTTTATACCTAAATATAAGATTACGTAATTCTTCTAACTGCTTTGCCGTTATGCCATTAAGGCGTTTGTAGACTTCAGTAAGAAAAAGAGGGTTAATTAACTTAGATATGTTAAACTAATGATTTGAGGCATTTCGATATCGATTGCTAAATGAGTATATACAAGAAAATCGACTTTATACCTAAATATTAGATTACGGAATTCTTCTAAATGCTTTGCCGTTATGCCGTTAAGGCGTTTGTAGACTTCAGTAAGATAGAGAGGGTTAATTAACTTAAATATATTAAACTAATGATTTGATTCATTTCGATATCGATTGCTAAATGCGTATATACAAGAAAATCGACTTTATACCTAAATATATGATAACGGAATTCTTCTACACGCACTGCCGTTATGCCGTTAAGGCGTTTGTAGACTTCAGTAAGATAAAGGGGGTTAATTAACTTAAATATGTTAAACTAATGATTTAAAGCATTTAGATATGGATTGCTTAATGTGTATATACAACAAAATCGACTTTATACCTAAATATAAGCTTACGGAATTCTTCCAAATGCACTGCCGTTATGCCGCCATGGCTTTATGTTAACTTCAGAGCGTTAAAGAAGCTTTATTAACTTAAATATGTTAAACTAATGATTTGAAGATTTTCGAAATCGATTGCTAAATGCATATACACAACAAAATCGAATTTATACCTAAATATAAGATTACGGAATTCTTCCAAATGCGCTGCCGTTATGGCTTTATGTTAACTTCAGTTCGTTTAAAAAGGTTGATTAACTTAGATATGTTAAACTAGTTATTTGAAGCATTTCGAAATCGGTTGCTTAATGCATATATACAAGAAAGCCGACTTTATACCTTAATATAAGATTACGGAATGTTTCTAAATGCACTGCCGTTATGCCGTTATGGCTTTATGTTAACTTCAGTTCGTTTAAGAAGGTTTATTAACTAAGATATGTTAAACTAGTTATTTGAAGCATTTCGAAATCGATTGCTTAATGCTTAATGCTAAATGTGTATATACAACAAAATCGACTTTATACCTAAATATAAGATTACGGAATTCTTCTAAATGCTTTGCCTTTATGCCGTTAAGGCGTTTGTAGACTTCAGTAAGATAAAGGGGGCTAATCAACTTAAATATGTTAAACTAATGATTTGAAGCATTTAGATATCGATTGCTAAATGCATATAAACAACAAAATCGACTTTATACCTAAATATAAGATTACGGAATTCTTCTAAATGCTTTGCCGTTATGCCATTAAGGCGTTTGTAGACTTCAGTAAGATAAAGAGAGTTAATTAACTTGAATATGTTAAACTAATGATTTGGGGCATTTCGTTATCGATTGCTTAATGTGTATATACAAGAAAATCGACTTTATACCTAAATATAAAATTACGGAATTCTTCTACATGAACTGCCGTTATACCGCCATGGCTTTGTGTTAACTTCAGTGCGTTAAAGAAGCTTTATTAACTTAAATATACTAAACCAATGATTTGAGGCATTTCGAAATCGATTGCTAAATGTGTATATACAACAAAATCGACTTTATACCTAAATATAAGCTTACGGAATTCTTTTAAATGCACTGCCGTAATGCCGCCATGGCTTTATGTTAACTTCAGTGCGTTAAAGAAGCTTTATTAACTTAAATATGTTAAACTAATGATTTGAAGATTTTCGAAATCTATTGCTAAATGCATATACACAACAAAATCGATTTTATACCTAAATATAAGCTTACGGAATTCTTCTAAATGCACTGCCGTAATGCCGCCATGGCTTTATGTTAACTTCAGTTCGTTTAAGAAGGTTTATTAACTAAGATATGTTACACTAGTTATTTGAAGCATTTCGAAATCGATTGCTTAATGCTTAATGCTAAATGTGTATATACAACAAAATCGACTTTATACCTAAATATAAGATTACGGAATTCTTCTAAATGCTTTGCCTTTATGCCGTTAAGGCGTTTGTAGACTTCAGTAAGATAAAGGGGGCTAATTAACTTAAATATGTTAAACTAATGATTTGAAGCATTTAGATATCGATTGCTAAATGCATATAAACAACAAAATCGACTTTATACCTAAATATAAGATTACGGAATTCTTCTAAATGCTTTGCCGTTATGCCATTAAGGCGTTTGTAGACTTCAGTAAGATAAAGAGAGTTAATTAACTTGAATATGTTAAACTAATGATTTGGGGCATTTCGTTATCGATTGCTTAATGTGTATATACAAGAAAATCGACTTTATACCTAAATATAAAATTACGGAATTCTTCTACATGAACTGCCGTTATACCGCCATGGCTTTGTGTTAACTTCAGTGCGTTAAAGAAGCTTTATTAACTTAAATATACTAAACCAATGATTTGAGGCATTTCGAAATCGATTGCTAAATGCGTATATACAACAAAATCGACTTTATACCTAAATATAAGCTTACGGAATTCTTCTAAATGCACTGCCGTAATGCCGCCATGGCTTTATGTTAACTTCAGTGCGTTAAAGAAGCTTTATTAACTTAAATATGTTAAACTAATGATTTGAAGATTTTCGAAATCTATTGCTAAATGCATATACACAACAAAATCGATTTTATACCTAAATATAAGCTTACGGAATTCTCCTAAATGCACTGCCGTAATGCCGCCATGGCTTTATGTTAACTTCAGTTCGTTTAAGAAGGTTTATTAACTAAGATATGTTACACTAGTTATTTGAAGCATTTCGAAATCGATTGCTTAATGCTTAATGCTAAATGTGTATATACAACAAAATCGACTTTATACCTAAATATAAGATTACGGAATTCTTTTAAATGCTTTGCCTTTATGCCGTTAAGGCGTTTGTAGACTTCAGTAGGATAAAGAGGGTTAATTAACTTAAATATGTTAAACTAATGATTTGAAGCATTTAGATATCGATTGCTAAATGCATATAAACAACAAAATCGACTTTATACCTAAATATAAGATTACGGAATTCTTCTAAATGCTTTGCCGTTATGCCATTAAGGCGTTTCTAGACTTCAGTAAGATAAAGAGGGTTAATTAACTTGAATATGTTAAACTAATGATTTGGGGCATTTCGTTATCGATTGCTTAATGTGTATATACAAGAAAATCGACTTTATACCTAAATATAAAATTACGGAATTCTTCTACATGAACTGCCGTTATACCGCCATGGCTTTGTGTTAACTTCAGTGCGTTAAAGAAGCTTTATTAACTTAAATATGTTAAACTAATGATTTGAAGATTTTCGAAATCGATTGCTAAATGCAAATATTCAAGAAAATCGACTTTATACCTAAATATAAGATTACGGAATTCTTCTAAATGCTTTGCCGTTATGCCGTTAGGATGTTTGTAGACTTTAGTAAGATAAAGAGGGTTAATTAACTTAAATATGTTAAACTAATGATTTGAAGCATTTCGATTTTGATTGCTAAATGAGTATATACAAGAAAATCGACTTTATACCTAAATATAAGATTACGTAATTCTTCTAAATGCTTTGCCGTTATGCCGTTAAGGCGTTTGTAGACTTCAGTAGGATAAAGAGGGTTAATTAACATAAATATGTTAAACTAATGATTTGAGGCACTTCGATATCGATTGCTAAATGTGTATATACAAGAAAATCGACTTTATACCTAAATATATGATAACGGAATTCTTCTACATGCACTGCCGTTATGCCGTTAAGGCGTTTGTAGACTTCAGTAGGATAAAGAGGGTTAATTAACTTAAATATGTTAAACTAATGATTTGAGGCACTTCGATATCGATATCTAAATGTGTATATAAAAGAAAAATTACGGAATTCTTCCAAATGCACTGCCGTTATACCGTTATGGCTTTACGTACACTTCAGTAGGAAAAATAAGGTTAATTAACTTAAATATGTTAAACTAATGAGTTGAGCCATCTCGATATCGATTGCTAATGTGTATTTACAACAAAATCGACTTTATACCTAAATATAAGATTACGGAATTCTTCTAAATGCACTGTCGTTATGCCGCCATGGCTTTATATCAACTTCAATACGTTAAAGAAGGTTAACTAACTTAAATATGTTAAACTAATGATTTGAAGCATTTCGATATCGATTGCTAAATGTGTATGTACAAGAAAATCGATTTTATACCTAAATAAAAGCTTACGGAATTCACCCAAATATTTTGCCGTTATGCCGTTATGGCTTTATGTAAACTTCAGTTCGTTAAAGAAGGTTTATTAACTTAAATATGTTAAACTAATGATTTGAAGCATTTCGATATCGCTTGCTAAATGTGTATATACAACAAAATCGACCTTATACCTAAAACATAAGATTACGGAATTCTTCCAAATCTACTGTCGTTATGCCGCCATGCCTTTATATCAACTTCAATACGTTAAAGAAGGTTAATTCCCTTAAATATGTTAAACTAGTGATTTGAAGCATTTCGATATCGATTGCTAAATATGTATATACAACAAAATCGGATTTATACCTAAATATAAGATTAGGGAATTCTTCTAAATGCACTGTCGTTATGCCGCCATGGCTTTATATCACCTTCATTACGGTAAAGAAGGTTAACTTACTTAAATATGTTAAGCTAATGATTTGAAGCATTTCGATATCGCTTGCTAAATGTGTATATACAACAAAATCGACCTTATACCTAAATATAAGATTACGGAATTCTTCCAAATCTACTGTCGTTATGCCGCCATGCCTTTATATCAACTTCAATACGTTAAAGAAGGTTAATTCCCTTAAATATGTTAAACTAGTGATTTGAAGCATTTCGATATCGATTGCTAAATATGTATATACAACAAAATCGGCTTTATACCTAAATATAAGATTAGGGAATTCTTCTAAATGCACTGTCGTTATGCCGCCATGGCTTTATATCACCTTCTATGCGTTAAAGAAGGTTAACTAACTTAAATATGTTAAACTAATGATTTGAAGCATTTCGATATCGATTGCTAAATGTGTATGTACAACAAAATCGAATTTATACCTAAATATAAGATAACGGAATTCATATAAATATACTGCCGTTATGCCGTTATTGCTTTATGTTAACTTCAGTTCGTTAAAGAAGGTTTATTAACTTAAATATGTTAAACTAATGATTTGAATCATTTCGATATCGATTGCTAGATGCGTATATACAACAAAATCGACTTTATACCTAAACATAAGATTACGGAATTCTTCCAAATGTACTGCCGTTATGCCGCCATGGCTTTATGTCACCTTCATTACGTTAAAGAAGGCTATTTAACTTAACTATGATAAACTAATGATTTGAAGCATTTCGTTATCGATTGCTAAATGTTTATATACAAGAAAATCGACTTTATACCTAAATAAAAGATTACGGAATTCTTCTAAATGCACTGTCGTTATGCCGCCATGGCTTTATATCACCTTCATTACGTTAAAGAAGGTTAACTAACTTAAATATGTTAAACGAATGAATTGAAGGATTTCGATATCGATAGCTTAATGTGTATGTACAAGAAAATCGACTTTATACCTAATATAAGATTACGGAATTCTTCTAAATGCACTGCCGTTATGCCGCCATGGCTTTAAGCCAACTTCCGTTCGTTAAAGAAGGTTTATTAACTTAAATATGTTAAACTAATGATTTAAAGCATTTCGATATCGATTTATATACAACAAAATCGACCTTATACCTAAATATAAGATTACGGAATTCTTCCAAATCTACTGTCGTTATGATGCCATGGCTTTATATCAACTTCAATACGTTAAAGAAGGTTAATTCCCTTAAATATGTTAAACTAATGATTTGAAGCATTTCGATATGGATTGCTAGATGCGTATATACAACAAAATCGACTTTATACCTAAATATAAGATTAGGGAATTCTTCTAAATGCACTGTCGTTATGCCGCCATGGCTTTATATCACCTTCATTACGGTAAAGAAGGTTATCTAACTTAAATATGTTAAACTAATGATTTGAAGCGTTTCGATATCGATTGCTAAATGTGTATGTACAGCAAAATCGACTTTATACCTAAATATAAGATAATAGAATTCATATAAATATACTGCCGTTATGCCGTTATTGCTTTATGTTAACTTCAGTTCGTTAAAGAAGGTTTATTAACTTAAATATGTCAAACTAATGATTTAAAGCATTTCGATATCGATTGCTTAATGCATATATACAAGAAAATTGACTTTATACCTAAATTTAAGATTACGGAATTCTTCCAAATGCACTGCCGTTATGCCGTTAGGGCTTTTGTAGACTTTAGTAAGATAAAGAGGGTTAATTAGCTTAACTATGTTAAACTAATGATTTGAAGCATTTCGATATCGATTGCTAAATGTGTATATGCAACAAAATCGACTTTATACCTAAATATAACGTAATTCTTCTAAATGCTTTGCCGTTATGCCGTTAAGGCGTTTGTAGACTTTAGTAAGATAAAGAGGGTTTAATTAGCTTAAATATGTTAAACTAATGATTTGAAGCATTAAGATATCGATTGCTAAATGTGAATATACAAGAAAATCGACTTTATACCTAAATATAAGATAACGGAATTCTTCCAAATGCACTGCCGTTATGCCGTTAAGGCTTTTGTAGACTTTAGTAAGATAAAGAGGGTTAATTAGCTTAACTATGTTAAACTAATGATTTGAAGCATTTCGATATCGATTGCTTAATGTGTATATACAAGAAAATCGACTTTATACCTAAATATAAGATTACGGAATTCTTCTACATGAACTGCCGTTATGCCGTTAAGGCGTTTGTAGACTTTAGTAAGATAAAGAGGGTTAATTAACTTAAATATGTTAAACTAATGATTTGAAGATTTTCGAAATCGTTTGCTAAATGAGTATATACAAGAAAATCGACTTTATACCTAAATATAAGATTACGTAATTCTTCTAAATGCTTTGCCGTTATGCCGTTAAGATGTTTGTAGACTTCAGTAAGATAAATAGGGTTAATTATCTTAAACATGTTAAACTAATGATTTGAAGCATTTCGATTTCGATTGCTAAATGAGTATATACAAGAAAAGCGACTTTATACGTAAATATAAGATTACGTAATTCTTCTAAATGCTTTGCCGTTATGCCGTTAAGGCGTTTGTAGACTTCAGTAAGATAAAGAGGGTTAATTAACTTAAATATGTTAAACTAATGATTTGAGGCATTTCGATATCGATTGTTAAATGTGTATGTACAAGAAAATCGACTTTATACCTAAATATATGATAACGGAATTCTTCTGCATGCACTGCCGTTATGCTGTTAAGGCGTTTTTAGACTTCAGTAAGATAAAGGGGGTTAATTGACTTAAATATGTTAAACTAATTATTTGAGGCATTTTGATATCGATTGCTAAATGTGTATATACAAGAAAATCGACTTAATACCTAAATATAAGATTACGGAATTCTTCCAAATGCACTGCCTTTATACCGTTATGGCTTTATGTTAACTTCAGTTAGTTAAAGAAGGTTTGTTAACTTAAATATGTTAAACCAGTTATTTGAAGCATTTCGATATCGATTGCTTAATGCATATATACAAGAAAATCGACCTTATACCTAAATATAAGATTACGGAATTCTTCCAAATCTACTGTCGTTATGCCGCCATGCCTTTATATCAACTTCAATACGTTAAAGAAGGTTAATTCCCTTAAATATGTTAAACTAGTGATTTGAAGCATTTCGATATCGATTGCTAAATATGTATATACAACAAAATCGGCTTTATACCTAAATATAAGATTAGGGAATTCTTCTAAATGCACTGTCGTTATGCCGCCATGGCTTTATATCACCTTCATTACGGTAAAGAAGGTTAACTAACGTAAATATGTTAAACTAATGATTTGAAGCATTTCGATATCGATTGCTAAATGTGTATGTACAACAAAATCGAATTTATACCTAAATATAAGATAACGGAATTCATATAAATATACTGCCGTTATGCCGTTATTGCTTTATGTTAACTTCAGTTCGTTAAAGAAGGTTTATTAACTTAAATATGTTAAACTAATGATTTGAAGCATTTCGATATCGCTTGCTAAATGTGTATATACAACAAAATCGACCTTATACCTAAATTTAAGATTACGGAATTCTTCCAAATCTACTGTCGTTATGCCGCCATGGCTTTATATCACCTTCATTACGGTAAAAAAGATTAATTCCCTTAAATATGTTAAACTAATGATTTGAATCATTTCGATATCGATTGCTAGATGCGTATTTACAACAAAATCGACTTTATACCTAAACATAAGATTACGGAATTCTTCCAAATGTACTGCCGTTATGCCGCCATGGCTTTATGTCACCTTCATTACGTTAAAGAAGGCTATTTAACTTAACTATGATAAACTAATGATTTGAAGCATTTCGTTATCGATTGCTAAATGTTTATATACAAGAAAATCGACTTTATACCTAAATATAAGATTACGGAATTCTTCTAAATGCACTGTCGTTATGCCGCCATGGCTTTATATCACCTTCATTACGTTAAAGAAGGTTAACTAACTTAAATATGTTAAACGAATCAATTGAAGGAATTCGATATCGATAGCTTAATGTGTATGTACAAGAAAATCGACTTTATACCTAATATAAGATTACGGAATTCTTCTAAATGCACTGCCGTTATGCCGCCATGGCTTTAAGCCAACTTCCGTTCGTTAAAGAAGGTTTATTAACTTAAATATGTTAAACTAATGATTTAAAGCATTTCGATATCGATTTATATACAACAAAATCGACCTTATACCTAAATATAAGATTACGGAATTCTTCCAAATCTACTGTCGTTATGATGCCATGGCTTTATATCAACTTCAATACGTTAAAGAAGGTTAATTCCCTTAAATATGTTAAACTAATGATTTGAAGCATTTCGATATGGATTGCTAGATGCGTATATACAACAAAATCGACTTTATACCTAAATATAAGATTAGGGAATTCTTCTAAATGCACTGTCGTTATGCCGCCATGGCTTTATATCACCTTCATTACGGTAAAGAAGGTTAACTAACTTAAATATGTTAAACTAATGATTTGAAGCGTTTCGATATCGATTGCTAAATGTGTATGTACAGCAAAATCGACTTTATACCTAAATATAAGATAACGGAATTCATATAAATATACTGCCGTTATGCCGTTATTGCTTTATGTTAACTTCAGTTCGTTAAAGAAGGTTTATTAACTTAAATATGTCAAACTAATGATTTAAAGCATTTCGATATCGATTGCCTAATGCATATATACAAGAAAATTGACTTTATACCTAAATTTAAGATTACGGAATTCTTCAAAATGTTATGCCGCCATGGATTTATGCCAACTTCAGTTCGTTAAAGAAGGTTTATTAACTTAAATATGTTAAACTAATGATTTGAAGCATTTCGATATCGATTGCTAAATGTGTACATACAACAAAATCGACTTTGTACCTAAATATAGGATTACGTAATTCTTCTAAATGCTTTGCCGTTATGCCGTTAAGGCGTTTGTAGACTTTAGTAAGATAAAGAGGGTTAATTAGCTTAAATATGTTAAACTAATGATTTGAAGCATTAAGATATCGATTGCTAAATGAGTATATACAAGAAAATCGACTTTATACCTAGATATAAGATTACGGAATTCTTCCAAATGCACTGCCGTTATGCCGTTAAGGGTTTTGTAGACTTTAGTAAGATAAAGAGGGTTAATTAGCTTAACTATGTTAAACTAATGATTTGAAGCATTTCGATATCGATTGCTAAATGTGTATATGCAACAAAATCGACTTTATACCTAAATATAAGATAACGTAATTCTTCTAAATGCTTTGCCGTTATGCCGTTAAGGCGTTTGTAGACTTTAGTAAGATAAAGAGGGTTAATTAGCTTAAATATGTTAAACTAATGATTTGAAGCATTAAGATATCGATTGCTAAATGAGTATATACAAGAAAATCGACTTTATACCTAAATATAAGATTACGGAATTCTTCCAAATGCACTGCCGTTATGCCGTTAAGGCTTTTGTAGACTTTAGTAAGATAAAGAGGGTTAATTAGCTTAACTATGTTAAACTAATGATTTGAAGCATTTCGATATCGATTGCTTAATGTGTATATACAAGAAAATCGACCTTATACCTAAATATAAGATTACGGAATTCTTCTACATGAACTGCCGTTATGCCGTTAAGGCGTTTGTAGACTTTAGTAAGATAAAGAGGGTTAATTAACTTAAATATGTTAAACTAATGATTTGAATATTTTCGAAATCGTTTGCTAAATGAGTATATACAAGAAAATCGACTTTATACCTAAATATAAGATTACGTAATTCTTCTAAATGCTTTGCCGTTATGCCGTTAAGATGTTTGTAGACTTCAGTAAGATAAATAGGGTTAATTATCTTAAACTAATGATTTGAAGCATTTCGATTTCGATTGCTAAATGAGTATATACAAGAAAAGCGACTTTATACGTAAATATAAGATTACGTAATTCTTCTAAATGCTTTGCCGTTATGCCGTTAAGGCGTTTGTAGACTTCAGTAAGATAAAGAGGGTTAATTAAATTAAATATGTTAAACTAATGATTTGAGGCATTTCGATATCGATTGCTAAATGTGTATGTACAAGAAAATCGACTTTATACCTAAATATATGATAACGGAATTCTTCTGCATGCACTGCCGTTATGCTGTTAAGGCGTTTTTAGACTTCAGTAAGATAAAGGGGGTTAATTGACTTAAATATGTTAAACTAATGATTTGAGGCATTTTGATATCGATTGCTAAATGTGTATATACAAGAAAATCGACTTAATACCTAAATATAAGATTACGGAATTCTTCCAAATGCACTGCCTTTATACCGTTATGGCTTTATGTTAACTTCAGTTAGTTAAAGAAGGTTTGTTAACTTAAATATGTTAAACCAGTTATTTGAAGCATTTCGATATCGATTGCTTAATGCATATATACAAGAAAATCGACCTTATACCTAAATATAAGATTACGGAATTCTTCCAAATCTACTGTCGTTATGCCGCCATGCCTTTATATCAACTTCAATACGTTAAAGAAGGTTAATTCCCTTAAATATGTTAAACTAATGATTTGAAGCATTTAGATATCGATTGCTAACTGTGTATATACAACAAAATCGACTTTATACCTAAATATAAGCTAACGGAATTCTTCTAAATGCACTGCCGTTATGCCGCCATGGCTTTATGTTATTTTCGGTGCGTTTAAGAAGCTTTATTAACTTAAATATGTTAAACTTATGATTTGAAGATTTTCGAAATCGATTGCTAAATGAGTATATACAAGAAAATCGAATTTATACCTTAATATTTCATAACGGAATTCTTCTACATGCACTGCCGTTATGCCGCCAAGGCTTTGTGTTAACTTCAGTGCGTTAAAGTAGGTTTGTTAACTTAAATTTGTTAAACTAATGATTAGAAGCATTTCGATTTCGACTGCTAAATGAGTATATACAAGAAAATGGACTTTATACCTAAATATAAGATTACGGAATTCTTTTAAATGCTTTGCCGTTATGCCGTTAAGGCGTTTGTAGACTTCAGTAAGATAGAGAGGGTTAATAAGCTTAAATATGTTAAACCAGTTATCTGAAGCATTTCGATATCGATTGCTAAATGTGTATATACAACAAAATTGACTTTATACCTTAATATAAGATTACGAAATTCTTCTAAATGAATTGCCGTTATGCCGTTAAAACGTTTGTAGACTTCAGTGGGTTAAAGTAGGTTTGTTAACTTTAATATGTTAAACTAATGATTTGAAGCATTTCGATTTCGATTGCTAAATGAGTATATACAAGAAAATGGACTTTATACCTAAATATAAGATTACGGAATTCTTCTAAATTCCGCCACGGCATAACGGCTTATATTTAGGTATAAATTCGATTTTTTTTGCATATACACATTTAGCAGTCGATATCGAAATGCTTCAAATCATTAGTTTAACATATTAAGTTAATAAACATTTTTTAGCTTAATGAGGTCTTCATAGAGCCTTAACGGTATAACGGCAGTGCATTAAGAAGAACTCCGTAATGTTATAATTTTATATTTAGTTATAAAGTCGATTTTGTTGTATTTACACATTTAGCAGTCGATATCGAAATGCTTTAAACCATTAGTTTAACATACTTAAAATAATTAACCTTCTTTAACGTATTGAAGTTGATGCAAACCATGGCGGCATAACGACAGTACATTTGGAAGAATTCCGTAATCTTATATTTAGGTATAAAGTCGATTTTCTTGTATATACACATTTAGCAATCGAAATCGGAATGCTTCAAATCATTAGTTTAACATATTAAAGTTAATTAACCATCTTTAACGTATTTAAGGTGAAATAAAGCCTTAACGCCATAACGACAGTAATTTGAAAGAATTCCGTAATCTTTTAATTAGGTATAAAGTCGATTTTCCGGTATATATGCATTTAGAAATCGATATCGAAATGCTTCAAATCATTAGTTTAACATATTTAAGTTAATTAACCTTTTTTTAACGTATTGAAGTTGACATAAAGCCATGGCGGAATAACGGCAGTACATTTGGAAGAATTCCGTAATCTTATATTTAGGTATAAAGTCGATTTTGTTGTTTATACACATTTAGCAATCGATATCGGGATGCTTCAACTCATTAGTTTAACATATTTAAGTTAATTAACCTTTTTTAACGTATTGAAGTTGACATAAAGCCATGGCGGAATAACGGCAGTGCATTTGGAAGAATTCCGTAATCTTATATTTAGGTATAAAGTCGATTTTGTTGTTTATACACATTTAGCAATCGATATCGGGATGCTTCAACTCATTAGTTTAACATATTTAAGTTAATTAACCATCTTTAACGTATTGAAGGTGAAATAAAGCCATGGCGCCATAACGACAGTAATTTGGAAGAATTCCGTAATCTTATATTTAGGTATAAAGTCGATTTTCTTGTATATACGCATCTAGCAATCGATATCGAAATGCTTCAAATCATTAGTTTAACATATTTTAGTTAATTAACCATCGTTAACGTATTGAAGGTGAAATAAAGCCATGGCGCCATAACGACAGTAATTTGGAAGAATTCCGTAACCTTTTGTTTAGGTATAAAGTCGATTTTCTTGTATATATGCATTAAGCAATCGATATCGGAATGCTTTAAATAACTGGTTTAACATATTTGAGTTAATAAACCTTCTTTAACTAACTGAAGTTAACATAAGGCCATGGCGGAATAACGGCAGTGCATTTGGAAGAACTCAATTATCCTATATTTAAGTATAAAGTCAAGTTTCTTGTACTAGTACCTTTAGCAATCGATATCGAAATGCTTCAAATCATTAGTTTAACATATTTAAGTTAATTAACCTTCTTTATCTTACTGAAGTTTACATAAAGCCAAAACGGTATAACTGCACTGCATTTAGAAGAATTCCGCAATTTTATATTTAGGTATAAAGTCGATTTTGTTGTTTATACACATTTAGCAATCGATATCGGGATGCTTCAACTCATTAGTTTAACATATTTAAGTTAATTAACCTTTTTTAACGTATTGAAGTTGACATAAAGCCATGGCGGAATAACGGCAGTGCATTTGGAAGAATTCCGTAATCTTATATTTAGGTATAATGTCGGTTTTCTTGTATATACGCATTTAGCAATCGATAGCGAAATGCTTCAAATCATTAGTTTAACATATTTAAGTTAATAAAACTTCTTTAACGCACTGAAGTTTACATAAAGCCTTAACGGTATAACTGCACTGCATTTAGAAGAATTCCGTTATCTTATATTTAGGTATAAATTTGACTTTCTTGTATATACTCATTTAGCAAGCGATACCAAAATGCTTCAAACCATTAGTTTAACATATTTAAAATAATTAAACTTCTTTAACGTATTGAAGTTGATACAAAGCCATGGCGGCATAACGACAGTACATTTGGAAGAATTCCGTAATCTTATATTTAGGTATAAAGTCGATTTTCTTGTATATCGCATTCAGCAAGCGATATCGAAATGCTTCAAATCCATAGTTTAACATATTTAAGTTAATTAACCTTCTTTAACGTATTGAAGTTGATAAAGAGCCATGGCGGCATAACGACAGTACATTTGGAAGAATTCCGTAGTCTTATATTTAGGTATAAAGTCGATTTTCTTGTATATATGCATTAAGCAATCGATATCGAAATGCTTCAAATAACTGGTTAACCATATTTTAGTTAATAAAGCTTCTTTAACGCCTGAAGTTAACATAAAGTCATGGCGCCATAACGGCAGTGCATGTAGAAGAATTCCGTAATCTTATATTTAGGTATGTAATCGATTTTCTTGGATTTGCACATTTAGCAATCGATATCGAAAATCTTCAAATAGCTGGTTTAGCATATTTAGGTTAATTAACCTTCTTTATCGTACTGAAGTTTAAATAAGGCCATAACGGCATAACGGCAGTATATTTGGGTGAATTCCGTAATCTTTTATTTACGTATAAAATCGATTTTCTTGTATATACACATTAAGCAATCGATATCGAAATGCTTCAACTCATTAGTTTAACATATTTAAGTTAATAAACCTTCTTTAACGTATTGAAGTTGATATAAAGACATGGCGGCATAACGGCAGTGCATTTTGAAGAATTCCGCTATCGTATATTTATGTATAAAGTCGATTTTATTGTATATACACATTTAGCAATCGATATCGAAATGCTTCAAATCATTAGTTTAACATATCTAAGTTAATTAACCTTCTTTATCTTACTGAAGTTTACATTAAGCCATAACGGTATAACGGCAGTTCATCTGGAAGAATTTCGTAATCTTATATTTAGGTATAAAGTTGATTTTGTTGTATATACTCATTTAGCAATCGATATCGAGATGCTCCAACTCATTAGTTTAACATATTTAAGTTAATAAACCTTCTTTAACGAACTGAGGTTGGCATAAAGCCATGGCGGCATAACGGCAGTGCATTTAGAAGAATTCTGAAATCTTATGTTTTGGTATAAAGTCGATTTTCTTGTATATACACATTTAGCAATCGATATCGAAATGCTTCAAATCATTAGTTTAACAGATTTAAGTTAATAAACGTTCTTTAACGCACTGAAGTCTACATAAAGATTTAACGGTATAACGGCAGTGTATTTAGAAGAATTCCGTTATCTTATATTTAAGTATCAATACGATTTTCTTGTATATACACATTAAGTAAGCGATATCGAAATGCCTCAAATTATTAGTTTAACATACTTAAGTTAATTAACCATCTTTATCCTACTGAAGTTTACATAAAGATGGTATAAAGGCAGTGCATTTGGAAGAATTCCGTAATCTTATATTTAGGTATAAAGTCGATTTTGTTGTATATACACATTTAGCAATCGATATCGAGATGCTTCAACTCATTAGTTTAACATATTTAAGTTAATAAACCTTCTTTAACGATCTGAATTTGTCATATAGCCACGGCGGTATTGCGGCAGTGCATGTAGAAGGATTTCGTAATCTTTTATTTAGGTATAAAGTCGATTTTCTTTTATATACACATTTAGATATCGATATCGAAATGCTTCAAATCATTAGTTTAACATATTGAATTAATAAACATTTTTTAGCTTACTGAAGTCTACATAAAGATTTAACGGTATAACGGCAGTTCATTTAGAAGAATTCCGTTATCTTATATTTAGGTATAAATACGATTTTCTTGTATATACACATTTAGCAAGCGATATCGAAATGCCTCAAATCATTACTTTAACATACTTAAGTTAATTAACCTTCTTTATCCTACTGAAGTTTACATAAAGCCGGTATAAAAGCAGTGCATCTGGAAGAATTCCGTAATCTTATATTTAGGTATAAAGTCGATTGTGTTGTATATACACATTTAGCAATCGATATCGAGATGCTTCAACTCATTAGTTTAACATATTTAAGTTAATAAATCTTCTTTAACGATCTGAATTTGGGATATAGCCACGGCGGTATTACGGCAGTGCATGCAGAAGGATTTCGTGATCTTTTATTTAGGTATAAAGTCGATTTTCTTGTATTTACACATTTAGCAATCGATATCGAAAATCTTCAAATCATTACTTTAACATATTTAAGTTAATTAACTTTCTTTAACGTAATGAAGGAGATATAAAGCCATGGCGGCATAACGACAGTGCATGTAGAAGAATGCCGTAATCTTACATTTAAGTATATATTCGATTTTCTTATATTTACACATTTAGCAATCGATATTGAAATGCCTCAAATCATTAGTTTAACATATTTAAGTAAATTAACCCTCTTTATCTTACTGAAATCTACAACAGCCTTAACGGCATAACGGCAGGGCATTTGGAAGAGTTCCGTAATCTTATATTTAGGTATTAAGTCGATTTTGTTGTATATACGCATTTAGCAATCGACATCGAAATGCTTCAACTCATTAGTTTAACATATTTAAGTTAATAAACCTTCTTTAACGATCTGAAGTTGGCATAACGGCAGTGGATGTAGAAGAATTCCGCAATCTTATGTTAGGCATAAAGTCGATTTTCTTGTACATACACATTTTTCAATCGATATCGAAATGCTTCAAATCATTTGTTTAACATATTTAAGTTAATAAACGTTCTTTAACGCACTGAAGTCTACATAAAGCCTAAACGGTATAACTGCAGTGCATTCAGAAGAATTCCGTAATCTCCTTTTTAGGTATAAAGTCGGTTTTCTTGTATATACGTAATAACCAATCGACATCGAAATGCTTCAAATCATTATATTAACATATTTAAGTTAATTAACCTTATTTTTCTAACTGAAGTTTACATAAAGCCTTAACGGCATAACGGCAGTGCATTTAAAAGAATTCCGTTATCTTATATTTAGGTATAAATTCGATTTTCTTGTATTTACGCATTTAGCAATCGATATCAAAATGCTTCAAATCATTAGTTTAACATATTTAAGTTAATTAACTTTCTTTAACGTAATGAAGGTGATATAAAGCCATGGCGGCATAACGACAGTGCATGTAGAAGAATACCGTAATCTTATATTTAAGTATATAGTCGATTTTCCTGTATGTACACATTTAGCAATCGATATTGAAATGCCTCAAATCATTAGTTTAACATATTTAAGTAAATTAACCCTCTTTATCTTACTGAAATCTACAAAAGCCTTAACGGCATAACGGCAGTGCATTTGGGAGAGCTCCGTAATCTTATATTTAGGTATTAAGTCGATTTTGTTGTATATACGCATTTAGCAATCGACATCGAAATGCTTGAACTCATTAGTTTAACATGTTTAAGTTAATAAACCTTCTTTAACGATCTGAAGTTGGCATAACGGCAGTGGATGTAGAAGAATTCCGTAATCTTATATTATGCATAAAGTCGATTTTCTTGTATATGCACATTTTTCAATCGATATTGAAATGCTTCAAATCATTTGTTTAACATATTAAGTTAATAAACATTTTGTAGCTTACTGAAGTCTACATAAAGCCTTAACGGTATAGCGGCAGTGCATTTAGAAGAATTACGTAATGTTATAATTTTATATTTAGGTATAAATTCGATTTTCTTGTATTTGCACATTTAGCAATCGATATCGAAATGCTTCAAATCATTAGTTTAACATATTTAGAATAATTAACCTTCTTTAACGTATTGAAGGTGATACAAAGCCATGGTGGCATAACGACAGTTCATTTGGAAGAATTCCGTAATCTTATATTTAGGTATAAAGTCGATTTTCTTGTATATACACATTAAGCAATCGATATCGAAATGCTTCAAATCATAAGTTTAACATATTTAAGTTAATTAATCCTCTTTGTCTTACTGAAGTCTACAGAAGCCATAACGGTATAACGGCAGTGCATTTGGAAGAATTCCGTTAACTTATGTTTAGGTATAAAGTCAATTTTGTTGTTTATACACATTTAGCAATCGATATCGAGATGCTTCAACTCATTAGTTTAACATAGTTAAGTTAATAAACCTTCTTTAACGAACTGAAGTTGGCATAAATCCATGGCGGCATAACGGCAGTGCATGTAGAGGAATTCCGTTATCTTATATTTAGGTATAAAGTCGATTTTGTTGTATATATGCATTTAGAAATCGATATCGAAATGCTTCAAATCATTAGTTTAACATATTTAAGTTAATTAACCTTCTTTAACGTATTGAAGTTGATATAAAGCCATGGCGGCATAACGACAGTGCATGTAGAAGAGTTCCGTAATCTTATATTTAGGTATAATGTCGATTTTCTTGTATATACACATTTAGCAATCGATAGCGAAATGCTTCAAATCATTAGTTTAACATATTTAAGTTAATAAAACTTCTTTAACGCACTGAAGTTTACATAAAGCCTTAACGATATAACTGCACTGCATTTAGAAGAATTCCGTTATCTTATATTTAGGTATAAATTTGACTTTCTTGTATATACTCATTTAGCAAGCGATACCAAAATGCTTCAAACCATTAGTTTAACATATTTAAAATAATTAAACTTCTTTAACGTATTGAAGTTGATACAAAGCCATGGCGGCATAACGACAGTACATTTGGAAGAATTCCGTAATCTTATATTTAGGTATAAAGTCGATTTTCTTGTATATCGCATTCAGCAATCGATATCGAAATGCTTCAAATCATTAGTTTAACATATTTAAGTTAATAAACCTTCTTTAACGCACTGAAGTCTACATAAAGCCTTAACGGCATAACGGCGGTGCATTTAGAAGAATTCAGTTATCTTATATTTAGGTATAAATTCGATTTTCTTGTATATACACATTTAGCAAGCGATATCGAAATGCTTCAAATCCATAGTTTAACATACTTAAGTTAATTAACCTTCTTTAACGTATTGAAGTTGATAAAGAGCCATGGCGGCATAACGACAGTACATTTGGAAGAATTCCGTAGTCTTATATTTAGGCATAAAGTCGATTTTCTTGTATATATGCATTAAGCAATCGATATCGAAATGCTTCAAATAACTGGTTAACCATATTTAAGTTAATAAACCTTTTTTAACGAACTGAAGTTAATATAAAGCCACAACGGCATAACGGCAGCGCATTTAGAAGAATTCTGTAATCTTATATTTAGGTATGAATTCGATTTTCTTGTATATACTCATTTAGCAATCGATATCGAAATGAGTCAAATCTTTAGTTTAACATATTTTAGTTAATAAAGCTTCTTTAACGCCTGAAGTTAACATAAAGCCATGGCGCCATAACGGCAGTGCATGTAGAAGAATTCCGTAATCTTATATTTTAAGCAATTTTTATTATGTTGGACGCTCTTTTTAAATGACCTGCACTCGTTCTTCTTTATCTTCAACATGGCCGCAGATCGTGCTGCCACACTCCTTTATTTATAATAAGATACATAATTTACAGATTTATGATGTTACCACAATATATAATTTACATATTTATAATGCTGCCACAGTTCGACCATCCTGACATGTAATCGTCCCGATTACGCTTTCATTAGGGAGACCATGGTTTAACCAAGGCTTCATGTTTGCTACTTCCCATATTCCTTCATATGGAATTTGGCTAAGTTGAAATCCCTCGACATCTCTAAGTATATACCTGTCATTAGGAAGTATTTTGCAAACTCTATAAGGACCTTTAAACTTGGGGGCAATCTTTTTACATGCACCTGGATTACTTATATAATTCTTTACCATAACATAATCTCCTTCCATATACTTTCTTTGTGTCCGATGTTTATCTTTCAGCAATTTATTATAATTTTGAGACTTTGAAATATTTTCTGCTGCCTTATCCCTAATATCTGCTAAGTTACGTTCATTATTATTCAAATCATTTTCTTCTAGTCTTTCTCTGAGAAAGTCAACGACAGTTCCCCTTTGTGAAACTCCAAAAAGTAGTTCGCTTGGAGTTGTGCCTATACTTCGATGCATCGTATTGTTTAAAGCATACTCTATGTCCGGTAAAGTTTTGTCTAAGCTGAAATTAAAGCCACCGCTGGTTAATTTTGCTATCATTGGAGCAAGACTACGATTAACGCGCTCCACCTGTCCATTGGCTTGTGGCGATCCTGTCGCAATTTTTACATGTTTTACGTTATTTGTTTTCAAAAAATTTTCAAAATCTTTTGATGTAAACGCACTGCCTCGATCAGATATCAATACCTTTGGACGACTGTAACTACTAAAATACAATTTTAAACAGCTCATGACCTCCCTGGTGCCTGCTGAACACACCGCATATAACTTAACAAATTTAGTGAACCCATCTATTACCAAAAATACATATTTTTTCTTAGAATGTTTAAATGACACTGGACCGAAGTGATCCACATGAACAGTTTCGAAAGGTACGTTTCCTTTGGGTATATTATGTAAGAGGCCCTCATGTTTCCCACTCTTCGAGGAAAAGGCAATACACTTTAGGCAATTTGAGATATATTGTTTAATTTTCTCCTTCATTTTGGGAAACCAATATGACTTTATTATAGCACTGAAAACTTTATCACTTCCCATATGACCCATTTCATCGTGATACTTTCTCAATAAATGTTCTTCCATCTCATTTGGTATATAAAATAGTATATTTTGTCCGTTTTTTCTATAAACTAAGCCATTCCGCATTTCAAAAACACCATTTTCCTTGTTTTCCAATTCCCCCCGGATTTCAATAATTTTCCTATCTCGATTTTGGCAAATTGACAGATTTTGCTCAAACGTATTTTCTTCAAGAACTAAGATATTTGAAGTGCGACTAAGTGCGTCCACATGGAGCATTCTATTTCCATTACGGTGTTCGAGAACATATTGAAAATTTTGCAATTCGAGTGCCCACCTGGCTATTCTTGGATTTACTTCCTTCTTATTTAAAGTTAGCATGAGTGAATTGCAATCAGTGACTATCTTAAATTTCAATCCTTGAAGATATACCCGAAATCTCCGAAGTGCATAAATAATTGCAAGTGTTTCCAGCTCAAAGCTGTGGTATTTAGATTCGGGCTCGCTGGTACGTTTCGAAAAATAAAAGACTGGGTGAAATTTGTCGTCACTCTTTTTTTGTAATAATATTGCACCAAATCCCCGAGAGCTGGCATCGCAATGCAGCTCTGTATCATCTCTTGGGTCGTAAATCGCTAAGATAGGAGACCCAATTAATTTATTTTTAAGTTTCTCAAAACACTGTAACTCGTCTTCCCCAAATGTAAATTTAACATTCTTTTTTATTAGTTTGTACAGAGGCTGAGCTTCTCGCGAAAAATCTTTAACGAATCTTCTAAAGTATGAGCATAAGCCCAAAAAACTGTGTACAGCTTTTGTGTTACTGGGTATAGGAAAATTCAGTATAGCTTCTACATTCTTTTCATCCGGTAGAATACCTTTACTCGAAATGTTATATCCTAAATAGCGTATTTCTGACTCCATAAATCGGCATTTATCTAACCTCAATTCCAATTTGTTTTGTACTAACTTATTAAAAACTTCCTGCAAAATGTCTAAATGTTCTTCTTCATTACTTGTAGCTATCATGATATCGTCTAAATAAATAGCAATTTTCTCTGCTCGAATCAGATCATCGAAAACATGGCTAACAAACCGCTGGAATGTTGAAGGTGCATTTTTCAGACCGAAAGGCATTTTCAAAAACTCGTACTGCCCCATCGGTGTTACAAAAGAAGTGTATTTAATCGAATCTTCAACCATATCTACGTGATAGAACGCACTCTTTAAATCCAATAACGAAAAAATGCATTTATTTGCTAGTCTATCTAACAGATCATCAATAAGAGGCAAGGGATAGTTATCTTTCAATGTTATCTTATTCAAACTACGAAAATCCACACATAACCTTATATCACCTGTTTTTTTCCTTACTAAAACAATGGGGGAAGAATATTCTGACTTACTCGGCCTAATTATCTTGGTTTGCATTAAGTCATCTAAAACAACCCTAACTTGTTGTTTTTCACTGTATGACAGTCTTCTTGGAGGACAATTAAAAGGTTTTTCTGTACTCAACAACAGTTTCATCTCACATCTAATTTTTGGCGTATCGGGGCGCTTACAGCACATATAATAATCTTGAAATATTTGCAGAAATTTTTGTTTTGCATAGACACTTACATTATCATTTTTTATATAAACATTAGGAGTTTTTGCTTCAGTTTTCAATACTTCATTGTAATTCACAGAAAATTTAGTGTTATCAAATTCAATTTTCATTAATCTTTGACACTCTTCATCATATGTGTTATTTTCGACTTTGAAATTCGAATCTATTTCTTTACATTCTAATTTTAAATTAGATTTACTTAAAAAGTCTCTTCCTAAAATAATTGGATGAGTCATTGTTTCATTTGTTACGACTAACATCGTTAATTCAATTCTTTTATTTTTGAAAAAAATAAAACTGTTTACATTTCCGACAATAGATAATGGACTTTTGTTTATACCACTATATTTTAAAAATACATTGTTCTTTCTGTTTATTACTACATCTGGTACGAACTGTTGGCGAACAAAGCTAATGGGGCTTCCCGTATCAATTAATGATCCTAATAAAGTTTTATAAGTAAATTTAGAATTAATAAATACATAATTTAAAAACCTTACATATTCATCGCCTTCCATCAATTCTGTGACATGTTGTACAGGGCGGCTCTTCCTTTGTGGACAATTTGCTGCTAAATGGCCAACTTCAGCGCATACATGACAAGCACCAAGCTCTCGTTTGGGTTTTCGGCATACACTTGCTAAATGGCCAACGGAGTTGCAATTGTAGCATCTCACGACTCTTGTTGTTTGTTGTCCATTATTCGACTGCTCATGTTGATTGTCTGCTGTCATTTTCTTTGATATATATCGTGGCAATTGAATATTTCTAAACGCTTCTAACAATTCATATTTGTCATGAAATCGTTGCATTTTAGCTTGCGAACGTAAAGTATTATCCGGAATACCATCAATTAGATATTCTACAAGTTCATCTTCACCAATTAGAATTCTATTTGCCAGAATTAGTTTTTCTTGGAAATATTCTCGAAACGATTCGGTAGTCAACCACTGCCTGATTTCAAACTTTTTTTTTTTAGCATCAAATTGCTTGTTTTTTCTTCAAACAGCGAGCTCATTTCCTTTAAGAACTTGTCGATTGGCATTAAAATCAAGTCATCTCGAGAATGTAACCACTTTAGCGCATTGCCTTTTAATTTATTTGCAATTAATGCTCTTAGGTTGTTATCATCAAGTTGGTAAACACTCTGGATATTTTTTAGTTGTGCTTGCCATAGCTTAAGACATTCACCACTACCAGAAAATTCAGATATAAGTTCTTTAACATCTGCGAACTTTTGCTTATTGGAAATGTTTTTTGTTTGATTATCACTATTTCTCAACTGTTCTTTTTCTCTCATTAGAAGTTCATTTTCCATCTTCTTTAGTTCACACTCACGCTTCAACAATTCTAATTCGATTTTTAAAAGTCGCCACTCGTTTGCATCACACTCTTTTTGTTTCTTTTCAACACTCGTTCGATTACTTGCGTCATATTGTGGTACAATCCCATTGCTAAATTCACCACACTCCTCGGTGATGTTTATACTGCTCGCTCCTTCGTTGATTTCATCAGCTTGTTCTTTTTCCGCAATGATGGCTTGCGTACAGTCAACGTCAGCGTCAACGTCAACCATGGAGTTTCGAAAATTTCCACGAAGCTCCTCAGGAATTTTTTGTAGGCGAACAATTAGTTCGGCTTTACTACCTGTTGTTTTATGTTTGAGCGAACGCAACCATGATTTTAATTGTTCAATCGTGTATAAACTAAGCGAATCCTCGTTTGATGACATCTTGGGCGCAATACAACCACTTCTGATATTTTAAGCAATTTTTATTATGTTGGACGCTCTTTTTAAATGACCTGCACTCGTTCTTCTTTATCTTCAACATGGCCGCAGATCGTGCTGCCACACTCCTTTATTTATAATAAGATACATAATTTACAGATTTATGATGTTACCACAATATATAATTTACATATTTATAATGCTGCCACAATATTTAGGTATGTAGTCGATTTTCTTGGATTTACACATTTAGCAATCGATATCGAAAATCTTCAAATAGCTGGTTTAGCATATTTAGGTTAATTAACCTTCTTTATCGTACTGAAGTTTAAATAAAGCCATAACGGCATAACGGCAGTATATTTGGGTGAATTCCGTAATCTTTTATTTACGTATAAAATCGATTTTCTTGTATATACACATTAAGCAATCGATATCGAAATGCTTCAACTCATTAGTTTAACATATTTAAGTTAATAAAACTTCTTTAACGTATTGAAGTTGATATAAAGCCATGGCGGCATAACGGCAGTGCATTTTGAAGAATTCCGCTATCGTATATTTATGTATAAAGTCGATTTTATTGTATATACACATTTAGCAATCGATATCGAAATGCTTCAAATCATTAGTTTAACATATCTAAGTTAATTAACCTTCTTTATCTTACTGAAGTTTACATAAAGCCATAACGGTATAACGGCAGTTCATCTGGAAGAATTTCGTAATCTTATATTTAGGTATAAAGTTGATTTTGTTGTATACACTCATTTAGCAATCGATATCGAGATGCTCCAACTCATTAGTTTAACATATTTAAGTTAATAAACCTTCTTTAACGAACTGAGGTTGGCATAAAGCCATGGCGGCATAACGGCAGTGCATTTAGAAGAATTCTGAAATCCTATGTTTTGGTATAAAGTCGATTTTCTTGTATATACACATTTAGCAATCGATATCGAAATGCTTCAAATCATTAGTTTAACAGATTTAAGTTAATAAACGTTCTTTAACGCACTGAAGTCTACATAAATATTTAACGGTATAACGGCAGTGTATTTAGAAGAATTCCGTTGTCTTATATTTAGGTATAAATACGATTTTCTTGTATATACACATTAAGCAAGCGATATCGAAATGCCTCAAATTATTAGTTTAACATACTTAAGTTAATTAACCATCTTTATCCTACTGAAGTTTACATAAAGCCGGTATAAAGGCAGTGCATTTGGAAGAATTCCGTAATCTTATATTTAGGTATAAAGTCGATTTTGTTGTATATACACATTAAGCAATCGATATCGAGATGCTTCAACTCATTAGTTTAACATATTTAAGTTAATAAACCTTCTTTAACGATCTGAATTTGTCATATAGCCACGGCGGTATTACGGCAGTGCATGTAGAAGGATTTCGTAATCTTTTACTTAGGTATAAAGTCGATTTTCTTTTATATACACATTTAGATATCGATATCGAAATGCTTAAAATCATTAGTTTAACATATTGAAATAATAAACATTTTTTAGCTTACTGAAGTCTACATAAAGATTTAACGGTATAACGGCAGTGCATTTAGAAGAATTCCGTTATCTTATATTTAGGTATAAATACGATTTTCTTGTATATACACATTTAGCAAGCGATATCGAAATGCCTCAAATCATTACTTTAACATACTTAAGTTAATTAACCTTCTTTTTCCTACTGAAGTTTACATAAAGCTGGTATAAAGGCAGTGCATTTGGAAGAATTCCGTAATCTTATATTTAGGTATAAAGTCGATTGTGTTGTATATACACATTTAGCAATCGATATCGAGATGCTTCAACTCATTAGTGTAACATATTTAAGTTAATAAACCTTCTTTAACGATCTGAATTTGGGATATAGCCACGGCGGTATTACGGCAGTGCATGTAGAAGGATTTCGTGATCTTTTATTTAGGTACAAAGTCGATTTTCTTGTATTTACACATTTAGCAATCGATATCGAAAATCTTCAAATCATTAGTTTAACATATTTAAGTTAATTAACTTTCTTTAACGTAATGAAGGAGATATAAAGCCATGGCGGCATAACGACAGTGCATGTAGAAGAATGCCGTAATCTTACATTTAAGTATATATTCGATTTTCTTATATTCACACATTTAGCAATCGATATTGAAATGCCTCAAATCATTAGTTTAACATGTTTAAGTTAATTAACCCTCTTTATCTTACTGAAATCTACAAAAGCCTTAACGGCATAACGGCAGGGCATTTGGAAGAGTTCCGTAATCTTATATTTAGGTATTAAGTCGATTTTGTTGTATATACGCATTTAGCAATCGACATCGAAATGCTTCAACTCATTAGTTTAACATATTTAAGTTAATAAACCTTCTTTAACGATCTGAAGGTGGCATAACGGCAGTGGATGTAGAAGAATTCCGCAATCTTATATTAGGCATAAAGTCGATTTTCTTGTACATACACATTTTTCAATCGATATCGAAATGCTTCAAATCATTTGTTTAACATATTTAAGTTAATTAACCTTCTTTAACGCACTGAAGTCTACATAAAGCCTTAACGGTATAACTGCAGTGCATTCAGAAGAATTCCGTAATCTCCTTTTTAGGTATAAAGTCGGTTTTCTTGTATATACATAATAACCAATCGACATCGAAATGCTTCAAATCATTAGATTAACATATTTAAGTTAATTAACTTTATTTTTCTAACTGAAGTTTACATAAAGCCTTAACGGCATAACGGCAGTGCATTTAAAAGAATTCCGTTATCTTATATTTAGGTATAAATTCGATTTTCTTGTATTTACACATTTAGCAATCGATATCAAAATGCTTCAAATCATTAGTTTAACATATTTAAGTTAATTAACTTTCTTTAACGTAATGAAGGTGATATAAAGCCATGGCGGCATAACGACAGTGCATGTAGAAGAATACCGTAATCTTATATTTAAGTATATAGTCGATTTTCCTGTATGTACACATTTAGCAATCGATATTGAAATGCCTCAAATCGTTAGTTTAACATATTTAAGTAAATTAACCCTCTTTATCTTACTGAAATCTACAAAAGCCTTAACGGCATAACGGCAGTGCATTTGGGAGGGCTCCGTAATCTTATATTTAGGTATCAAGTCGATTTTGTTGTATATACGCATTTAGCAATCGACATCGAAATGCTTGAACTCATTAGTTTAACATGTTTAAGTTAATAAACCTTCTTTAACGATCTGAAGTTGGCATAACGGCAGTGGATGTAGAAGAATTCCGTAATCTTATATTATGCATAAAGTCGATTTTCTTGTATATGCACATTTTTCAATCGATATCGAAATGCTTCAAATCATTTGTTTAACATATTAAGTTAATAAACATTTTGTAGCTTACTGAAGTCTACATAAAGCCTTAACGGTATAGCGGCAGTGCATTTAGAAGAATTACGTAATGTTATAGTTTTATATTTAGGTATAAAGTCGATTTTCTTGTATTTGCACATTTAGCAATCGATATCGAAATGCTTCAAATCATCAGTTTAACATATTTAGAATAAAAAACCTTCTTTAACGTATTGAAGGTGATACAAAGCCGTGGTGGCATAACGACAGTTCATTTGGAAGAATTCCGTAATCTTATATTTAGGTATAAAGTCGATTTTCTTGTATATACACATTAAGCAATCGATATCGAAATGCTTCAAATCATAAGTTTAACATATTTAAGTTAATTAATCCTCTTTGTCTTACTGAAGTCTACAGAAGCCTTAACGGTATAACGGCAGTGCATTTGCGAGAATTCCGTAAACTTATGTTTAGGTATAAAGTCAATTTTGTTGTTTATACACATTTAGCAATCGATATCGAGATGCTTCAACTCATTAGTTTAACATAGTTAAGTTAATTAACCTTCTTTAAGGTAATGAAGAAGATATAAAGCCATGGCGGCATAACGACAGTGCATTAAGAAGAATTCCGTAATCTTATATTTAGGTATAAAGTCGATTTTGTTGTATATACACATTTAGCAAGCGATATCGAAATGCTTCAAATCATTAGTTTAACATATTTAAGTTAATTAACCTTCTTTAACGTATTGAAGTTGATATAAAGCCATAGCGGCATAACGGCAGTGCATTTAGAAGAATTCCGTAATCTTATATTTAGGTATAAAGTCGATTTTGTTGTATATACACATTTAGCAAGCGATACCGAAATGCTTCAAATCATTAGTTTAACATATTTAAGTTAATATACCTTCTTTAACGAACTGAAGTTGGCATAAAGCCGTGGCGGTATAACGGCAGTGCACGTAGAAGAATTCCGTTATCTTATATTTAGGTATAAAGTCGATTTTCTTGTAAATACACATTAAGCAAGCGATATCGAAATGCTTCAAATCATTAGTTTAACATATTTAAGTTAATTAATCTTCTTTAACGTATTGAAGTTGATCTAAAGCCATGGCGGCATAACGGCAGTGCATTTAGAAGAACTCCGTAATCTTATGTTTAGGTATAAAATCGATTTTCTTATATATACACATTTAGCAAGCGATATCGAAATGCTTCAAATCATTAGTTTAACATATTTAAGTTAATAAACCTTCTTTAACGAACTGAAGTTGGCATAAAGCCATGGCGGTATAACGACAGTGCATGTAGAAGAATGCCGTAATCTTACATTTAAGTATATATTCGATTTTCTTATATTCACACATTTAGCAATCGATATTGAAATGCCTCAAATCATTAGTTTAACATATTTAAGTAAATTAACCCTCTTTATCTTACTGAAATCTACAAAAGCCTTAACGGCATAACGGCAGGGCATTTGGAAGAGTTCCGTAATCTTATATTTAGGTATAAAGTCGATTTTCTTGTATATCGCATTCAGCAATCGATATCGAAATGCTTCAAATCATTAGTTTAACATATTTAAGTTAATAAACCTTCTTTAACGCACTGAAGTCTACATAAAGCCTTAACGGCATAACGGCGGTGCATTTAGAAGAATTCAGTTATCTTATATTTAGGTATAAATTCGATTTTCTTGTATATACACATTTAGCAAGCGATATCGAAATGCTTCAAATCCATAGTTTAACATACTTAAGTTAATTAACCTTCTTTAACGTATTGAAGTTGATAAAGAGCCATGGCGGCATAACGACAGTACATTTGGAAGAATTCCGTAGTCTTATATTTAGGCATAAAGTCGATTTTCTTGTATATATGCATTAAGCAATCGATATCGAAATGCTTCAAATAACTGGTTAACCATATTTAAGTTAATAAACCTTTTTTAACGAACTGAAGTTAATATAAAGCCACAACGGCATAACGGCAGCGCATTTAGAAGAATTCTGTTATCTTATATTTAGGTATGAATTCGATTTTCTTGTATATACTCATTTAGCAATCGATATCGAAATGAGTCAAATCTTTAGTTTAACATATTTTAGTTAATAAAGCTTCTTTAACGCCTGAAGTTAACATAAAGCCATGGCGCCATAACGGCAGTGCATGTAGAAGAATTCCGTAATCTTATATTTAGGTATGTAGTCGATTTTCTTGGATTTACACATTTAGCAATCGATATCGAAAATCTTCAAATAGCTGGTTTAGCATATTTAGGTTAATTAACCTTCTTTATCGTACTGAAGTTTAAATAAAGCCATAACGGCATAACGGCAGTATATTTGGGTGAATTCCGTAATCTTTTATTTACGTATAAAATCGATTTTCTTGTATATACACATTAAGCAATCGATATCGAAATGCTTCAACTCATTAGTTTAACATATTTAAGTTAATAAAACTTCTTTAACGTATTGAAGTTGATATAAAGCCATGGCGGCATAACGGCAGTGCATTTTGAAGAATTCCGCTATCGTATATTTATGTATAAAGTCGATTTTATTGTATATACACATTTAGCAATCGATATCGAAATGCTTCAAATCATTAGTTTAACATATCTAAGTTAATTAACCTTCTTTATCTTACTGAAGTTTACATAAAGCCATAACGGTATAACGGCAGTTCATCTGGAAGAATTTCGTAATCTTATATTTAGGTATAAAGTTGATTTTGTTGTATACACTCATTTAGCAATCGATATCGAGATGCTCCAACTCATTAGTTTAACATATTTAAGTTAATAAACCTTCTTTAACGAACTGAGGTTGGCATAAAGCCATGGCGGCATAACGGCAGTGCATTTAGAAGAATTCTGAAATCCTATGTTTTGGTATAAAGTCGATTTTCTTGTATATACACATTTAGCAATCGATATCGAAATGCTTCAAATCATTAGTTTAACAGATTTAAGTTAATAAACGTTCTTTAACGCACTGAAGTCTACATAAATATTTAACGGTATAACGGCAGTGTATTTAGAAGAATTCCGTTGTCTTATATTTAGGTATAAATACGATTTTCTTGTATATACACATTAAGCAAGCGATATCGAAATGCCTCAAATTATTAGTTTAACATACTTAAGTTAATTAACCATCTTTATCCTACTGAAGTTTACATAAAGCCGGTATAAAGGCAGTGCATTTGGAAGAATTCCGTAATCTTATATTTAGGTATAAAGTCGATTTTGTTGTATATACACATTAAGCAATCGATATCGAGATGCTTCAACTCATTAGTTTAACATATTTAAGTTAATAAACCTTCTTTAACGATCTGAATTTGTCATATAGCCACGGCGGTATTACGGCAGTGCATGTAGAAGGATTTCGTAATCTTTTACTTAGGTATAAAGTCGATTTTCTTTTATATACACATTTAGATATCGATATCGAAATGCTTAAAATCATTAGTTTAACATATTGAAATAATAAACATTTTTTAGCTTACTGAAGTCTACATAAAGATTTAACGGTATAACGGCAGTGCATTTAGAAGAATTCCGTTATCTTATATTTAGGTATAAATACGATTTTCTTGTATATACACATTTAGCAAGCGATATCGAAATGCCTCAAATCATTACTTTAACATACTTAAGTTAATTAACCTTCTTTTTCCTACTGAAGTTTACATAAAGCTGGTATAAAGGCAGTGCATTTGGAAGAATTCCGTAATCTTATATTTAGGTATAAAGTCGATTGTGTTGTATATACACATTTAGCAATCGATATCGAGATGCTTCAACTCATTAGTGTAACATATTTAAGTTAATAAACCTTCTTTAACGATCTGAATTTGGGATATAGCCACGGCGGTATTACGGCAGTGCATGTAGAAGGATTTCGTGATCTTTTATTTAGGTACAAAGTCGATTTTCTTGTATTTACACATTTAGCAATCGATATCGAAAATCTTCAAATCATTAGTTTAACATATTTAAGTTAATTAACTTTCTTTAACGTAATGAAGGAGATATAAAGCCATGGCGGCATAACGACAGTGCATGTAGAAGAATGCCGTAATCTTACATTTAAGTATATATTCGATTTTCTTATATTCACACATTTAGCAATCGATATTGAAATGCCTCAAATCATTAGTTTAACATATTTAAGTAAATTAACCCTCTTTATCTTACTGAAATCTACAAAAGCCTTAACGGCATAACGGCAGGGCATTTGGAAGAGTTCCGTAATCTTATATTTAGGTATTAAGTCGATTTTGTTGTATATACGCATTTAGCAATCGACATCGAAATGCTTCAACTCATTAGTTTAACATATTTAAGTTAATAAACCTTCTTTAACGATCTGAAGGTGGCATAACGGCAGTGGATGTAGAAGAATTCCGCAATCTTATATTAGGCATAAAGTCGATTTTCTTGTACATACACATTTTTCAATCGATATCGAAATGCTTCAAATCATTTGTTTAACATATTTAAGTTAATTAACCTTCTTTAACGCACTGAAGTCTACATAAAGCCTTAACGGTATAACTGCAGTGCATTCAGAAGAATTCCGTAATCTCCTTTTTAGGTATAAAGTCGGTTTTCTTGTATATACATAATAACCAATCGACATCGAAATGCTTCAAATCATTAGATTAACATATTTAAGTTAATTAACTTTATTTTTCTAACTGAAGTTTACATAAAGCCTTAACGGCATAACGGCAGTGCATTTAAAAGAATTCCGTTATCTTATATTTAGGTATAAATTCGATTTTCTTGTATTTACACATTTAGCAATCGATATCAAAATGCTTCAAATCATTAGTTTAACATATTTAAGTTAATTAACTTTCTTTAACGTAATGAAGGTGATATAAAGCCATGGCGGCATAACGACAGTGCATGTAGAAGAATACCGTAATCTTATATTTAAGTATATAGTCGATTTTCCTGTATGTACACATTTAGCAATCGATATTGAAATGCCTCAAATCGTTAGTTTAACATATTTAAGTAAATTAACCCTCTTTATCTTACTGAAATGTACAAAAGCCTTAACGGCATAACGGCAGTGCATTTGGGAGGGCTCCGTAATCTTATATTTAGGTATCAAGTCGATTTTGTTGTATATACGCATTTAGCAATCGACATCGAAATGCTTGAACTCATTAGTTTAACATGTTTAAGTTAATAAACCTTCTTTAACGATCTGAAGTTGGCATAACGGCAGTGGATGTAGAAGAATTCCGTAATCTTATATTATGCATAAAGTCGATTTTCTTGTATATGCACATTTTTCAATCGATATCGAAATGCTTCAAATCATTTGTTTAACATATTAAGTTAATAAACATTTTGTAGCTTACTGAAGTCTACATAAAGCCTTAACGGTATAGCGGCAGTGCATTTAGAAGAATTACGTAATGTTATAGTTTTATATTTAGGTATAAAGTCGATTTTCTTGTATTTGCACATTTAGCAATCGATATCGAAATGCTTCAAATCATCAGTTTAACATATTTAGAATAAAAAACCTTCTTTAACGTATTGAAGGTGATACAAAGCCGTGGTGGCATAACGACAGTTCATTTGGAAGAATTCCGTAATCTTATATTTAGGTATAAAGTCGATTTTCTTGTATATACACATTAAGCAATCGATATCGAAATGCTTCAAATCATAAGTTTAACATATTTAAGTTAATTAATCCTCTTTGTCTTACTGAAGTCTACAGAAGCCTTAACGGTATAACGGCAGTGCATTTGCGAGAATTCCGTAAACTTATGTTTAGGTATAAAGTCAATTTTGTTGTTTATACACATTTAGCAATCGATATCGAGATGCTTCAACTCATTAGTTTAACATAGTTAAGTTAATAAACCTTCTTTAACGAACTGAAGTTGGCATAAATCCATGGCGGCATAACGGCAGTGCATGTAGAGGAATTCCGTTATCTTATATTTAGGTATAAAGTCGATTTTGTTGTATATACACATTTAGCAAGCGATATCGAAATGCTTCAAATCATTAGTTTAACATATTTAAGTTAATTAACCTTCTTTAACGTATTGAAGTTGATATAAAGCCATAGCGGCATAACGGCAGTGCATTTAGAAGAATTCCGTAATCTTATATTTAGGTATAAAGTCGATTTTGTTGTATATACACATTTAGCAAGCGATATCGAAATGCTTCAAATCATTAGTTTAACATATTTAAGTTAATATACCTTCTTTAACGAACTGAAGTTGGCATAAAGCCGTGGCGGTATAACGGCAGTGCACGTAGAAGAATTCCGTTATCTTATATTTAGGTATAAAGTCGATTTTCTTGTAAATACACATTAAGCAAGCGATATCGAAATGCTTCAAATCATTAGTTTAACATATTTAAGTTAATTAATCTTCTTTAACGTATTGAAGTTGATCTAAAGCCATGGCGGCATAACGGCAGTGCATTTAGAAGAACTCCGTAATCTTATATTTAGGTATAAAATCGATTTTCTTATATATACACATTTAGCAAGCGATATCGAAATGCTTCAAATCATTAGTTTAACATATTTAAGTTAATAAACCTTCTTTAACGAACTGAAGTTGGCATAAAGCCATGGCGGTATAACGGCAGTGCATGTAGAAGAATTCCGTTATCTTATATTTAGGTATAAAGTCGATTTTGTTGTATATACACATTTAGCAAGCGATATCGAAATGCTTCAAATCATTAGTTTAACATATTTAAGTTAATTAACCTTCTTTAACGTATTGAAGTTGATATAAAGCCATAGCGGCATAACGGCAGTGCATTTAGAAGAATTCCGTAAACTTATATTTAGGTATAAAGTCGATTTTGTTGTATATACACATTTAGCAAGCGATATCGAAATGCTTCAAATCATTAGTTTAACATATTTAAGTTAATATACCTTCTTTAACGAACTGAAGTTGGCATAAAGCCGTGGCGGTATAACGGCAGTGCACGTAGAAGAATTCCGTTATCTTATATTTAGGTATAAAGTCGATTTTCTTGTAAATACACATTAAGCAAGCGATATCGAAATGCTTCAAATCATTAGTTTAACATATTTAAGTTAATTAATCTTCTTTAACGTATTGAAGTTGATCTAAAGCCATGGCGGCATAACGGCAGTGCATTAAGAAGAACTCCGTAATCTTATATTTAGGTATAAAATCGATTTTCTTATATATACACATTTAGCAAGCGATATCGAAATGCTTCAAATCATTAGTTTAACATATTTAAGTTAATAAACCTTCTTTAACGAACTGAAGTTGGCATAAAGCCATGGCGGTATAACGGCAGTGCATGTAGAAGAATTCCGTTATCTTATATTTAGGTATAAAGTCGATTTTGTTGTATATACACATTTAGCAAGCGATATCGAAATGCTTCAAATCATTAGTTTAACATATTTAAGTTAATTAACCTTCTTTAACGTATTGAAGTTGATATAAAGCCATAGCGGCATAACGGCAGTGCATTTAGAAGAATTCCGTAATCTTATATTTAGGTATAAAGTCGATTTTGTTGTATATACACATTTAGCAAGCGATATCGAAAGGCTTCAAATCATTAGTTTATCATATTTAAGTTAATTAATCTTCTTTAACCTATTAAAGTTGATATAAAGCCACAGCGGCATAACGGCAGTGCATTTAGAAGAATTTCGTAATGTTATATTTAGGTATAAAGTCAATTTTGTTGTATATACACATTTAGCAAGCGATATCGAAATGCTTCAAATCATTAGTTTAACATATTTAAGATAATTAATCTTCTTTACCGTATTGGAGTTGATATAAAGCCGTGGCGGCATAACGGCAGTGCATTTAGAAGAATCCCGTTATCTTATATTTAGGTATAAATTCGATTTTCTTGTATATACACATTTAGCAAGCGATATCGAAATGCTTCAAATCATTAGTTTAACATATTTAATTTAATAAACCTTCTTTAACGAACGGAAGTTGGCGTAAAGCCATGGCGGCATAACGGCAGTGCATTTAGAAGAATTCCGTTATCTTATATTTGGGTATAAATAAGATTTTCTTGTACATACACATTTAGCAAGCGATATCGAAATGCCTCAAATCATTACTTTAATATACTTAAGTTAATTAACCTTCTTTATCCTACTGAAGTTTACATAAAGCCGGTATAAAGGCGGTGCATTTGGAAGAATTCCGTAATCTTATATTTAGGTATAAAGTCGATTTTGTTGTATATACACATTTAGCAATCGATATCGAGATGCTTCAACTCATTAGTTTAACATATTTAAGTTAATAAACCTTCTTTAACGATCTGAATTTGGGATATAGCCACGGCGGTATTGCGGCAGTGCATGTAGAAGGATTTCGTGATCTTTTATTTAGGTATAAAGTCGATTTTCTTGTATTTACACATTTAGCAATCGATATCGAAAATCTTCAAATCATTAGTTTAACATATTTAAGTTAATTAACTTTCTTTAACGTAATGAAGGAGATATAAAGCCATGGCGGCATAACGACAGTGCATGTAGAAGAATTCCGTAATCTTACATTTAAGTATATATTCGATTTTCTTATATTTACACATTTAGCAATCGATATTGAAATGCCTCAAATCATTAGTTTAACATATTTAAGTAAATTAACCCTCTTTATCTTACTGAAATCTACAAAAGCCTTAACGGCATAACGGCAGTGCATTTGGAAGAGTTTCGTAATCTTATATTTAGGTATTAAGTCTATTTTGTTGTATATACGCATTTAGCAATCGACATCGAAATGCTTCAACTCATTAGTTTAA
>JAPZAG010000622.1:0-59471 GCA_027475135.1 Bactrocera correcta
AAATGGAAACCATACACGATTCGTAGTAAACGTACATATGTATACGGAAAACATCATTTTCAACAGAAAATTCTTAAAAAAAAAATGTTGCAAAACAATTTCTCTCTAAATCACTAGGTTAAGTAATAACTGAATTTTTACTATTGTATTATATTTTTTTGTAAAATTTCTTATTTTGACTCAAACGATATAAGATTCAAAATGAACATGACATACTATTAATTGTAAACGTACATATGTATACGGAAAACATCATTTTCAACAGAAAATTCTTAAAAAAATGTTGCAAAACAATTTCTCTCTAAATCACTAGGTTAAGTAATAACTGAATTTTTACTATTGTATTATATTTTTTTGTAAAATTTCTTATTTTGATCAAACGATATAAGATTCAAAATGAACATGACATACTATTAATTGTAAACGTACATATGTATACGGAAAACATCATTTTCAACAGAAAATTCTTAAAAAAATGTTGCAAAACAATTTCTCTCAAAATCACTAGGTTAAGTAAAAACTGAATTTTTACTATTGTATTATATTTTTTTGTAAAATTGCTTATTTTGACTCAAACGATATAAGATTCGAAATGAACATGACATACTATTAATTGTGAACGTACATATGTATGTATGCGGAAAACGTAATTTTCAAATATATATTGCTTAAGAATTTTGTATAAAAATGTACATATATTTACATGCCAACGTTGTCAGAAAAATAACTTAATATTTATAAGTCAGTGGGTAAGCAGAAATTGGATTACATTATTACGTTAGTTAAAACAAAAAAACCCGTCGGATCAGGGACGTTCCGTATTTAAGAGGGGGAAGAGTTATTATATTGCGCTCGAATGCAGCATTGCAACAACACAGCTTAGCGTATGTCATCACCGCGCAACCTTTCGACAGTGGCGCTTAGCAACATCAACACCTCGCGCATATGTTTTCTAAGCTGTCCAACAACGGAACAGTCCGGCGCTTAAGAACACTGCGCAGGCAATTAACCTTACCTATGTGTTTGCCTAGCAACATCGCAACGACGCAGGATAGCGCGTAATTCTATCACCACCCAACAACAGCAACACCTCGCGCATGTGTATGCAGTCTAAGCCGCCCAGCAACAGCTCTACCGTGTGCATAGGCTAGCCAAGCAGCCCGCCAAAAGCCCAATTCGGCGCACGAGTTCATCGCTTGCCTAACAACAACTTCACCATGCGCTTGGGTTAGTTAGGTAACCCAGCAACGGTATAATAAAGCACATAAGATCACTGCGCGCAACAATAACAACAACACCCGAAAACCATTAGACGAGAGGGTATTTAAGGCTGCGCTGTTAGCATAACAGGACAGTTCTTCGAGACAACTCATTAGTTAAACCAAATCGAATTTATGCCTAAATTTAAGACTACGGAATTCTTCCAAATGCAGTGGCGTTATGGCTTTATGTCAACTTCAGTTCGGTAAAGGAGGTTTATTAACTTAATTATGTTAAACCAGTTATCTGAAGCATTTCCATATCGATTGCGAAATGTATATATACAAGAAAATCGACTTTATACCTAAATATAAAATTATAACATTACGGAATTCTTCTAAATGCACTGCCGTTATACCGTTAAGGCCTTATGTAGACTTCAGTATGCTTAAAAATGTTTATTAACTTAATATGTCAAACAAATGATTTGAAGCATTTCGATATCGATAGCTAAAAGTGTATATACAAGAAAATCGACTTTATGCCTAAATATAAGATTACGGAATTCTTCTAAATGCACTGCCGTTATGCCGCCATGGCTTTGTATCACCTTCATTACGTTAAAGAAGGTTAACGAACTTAAATATGTTAAACTAATGATTTGAAGCATTTCGATATCGATAGCTAAATGCGTATAGAAGAAAATCGACTTTTTACCTAAATATAAGTTTACGGAATTCTTCCAAATGCACTGGTGTTATACCGTTTTGGCTTTATGTATACTTCCGTAAGATAAAGAAGGTTAATTAACTTAAATATGTTAAACTAATGATTTGCAGCATTTCGTTATCTATTGCTAAATGTGAATATTTAGGACAATCGACTTTATACATAAATACACGATAACGGAATTCTTCTAAATGCACTGCCGTTATGCCGTTATGGGTTTATGTTAACTTCAGTAAGATAAAGAAGGTTAATTAACTTAAATATGCTAAACGGGTTATTTGAAGCATTTCGATATCGATTGTAAAATGTGTATATACAAGAAAATCGAATTTATGCCTAAATTTAAGACTACGGAATTCTTCCAAATGCAGTGCCGTTATGGCTTTATGTCAACTTCAGTTCGCTAAAGGAGGTTTACTAACTTAAATATGTTAAACCAGTTATCTGAAGCATTTCCATATCGATTGCGAAATGGATATATACAAGAAAATCGACTTTATACCTAAATATAAAATTATAACATTACGGAATTCTTCTAAATGCACTGCCGTTATACCGTAAAGGCTTTATGTAGACTTCAGTATGCTTAAAAATGTTTATTAACTTAATATGTCAAACTAATGATTTGAAGCATTTCGATATCGATAGCTAAAAGTGTATATACAAGAAAATCGACTTTATGCCTAAATATAAGATAACGGAATTCTTCTAAATGCACTGCCGTTATGCGGCCATGGCTATAAGCCAACTTCCGTTCGTTAAAGAATAATCAGTAAGATAGAGGGGTTAATTAACCTAAATATGTTAAACCAGTTATATGAAGCATTTCGATATCGATTGCTAAATGCCTATATACAACAAAATCGAATTTATACCTAAATATAAGATTACGGAATTCTTCGAAATGCACTGCCGTTATGTCGATAAGGCTTTTGTAGACTTCAGTAAGATAAAGAGGGTTAGTTAACTTAAATATGTTAAACTAATGATTCGAAGCATTTCGATATGGATTGCTAAATGTGTATATAAAAGAAAATCGAATTTATATCTAAACATATGGTTACGGAATTTTTATAAATGAACTGAAGTTATGCCGCCAAGGTTTTAAGCCAACTTCCGTTCGTTAAAGAAGGCTTATTATCTTAAATATGTTAAGCTAATGATTTGAAGCATTTCTATATCGATTGCTATGCAATTCGATATCGCTTGCTAAATGTGTATATAAAAGAAAATCGAATTTATATCTAAACATAAGATTACGGAATACTTCTAAATGTACTGTCGTTATGCCGCCATGGCTTTATATCATCTTCATTACGTTAACGAAGGCTAATTAACTTAAATATGTTAAACTAATGATTTGAAGCATCTCGATATCGATTGCAAAATGAGTATATACAAGAAAATCGACTTTATACCTAAATATAAGCTAACGGAATTCTTCTACATGCACTGCCGTTATGCCGCCATGGCTTTATGCACACTTCAGTTCGTTCAAGAAGGTTTATTAACTTAAATATGTTAAACTAATGAGTTGAAGCATCTGGATATCTATTGCGAAATATATATTTACAAGAAAATCGACTTTATACCTAAATATAAGATTACGGAATTCTTCCAAATGCACTGCCGTTATACCGTTATGGCTTTATGTAAACTTCAGTAAGATAAATAAGGTTTATTTACTTAAATATGATAAACTAATGATTTGAAGCATTTCGATATCGATTGCTAAATGTATATACACAAAAAAATCGACTTTATACCTAAATATAAGATAACGGAATTCTTCTAAATGCACTGCCGTTATGGCTTTATGTTAACTTCAGTTCGTTACAGAAGGATTATTAACTTAAATATGTTAAACCAGTTATTTGAAGCTTGGCTTTATATCCCCTTCATTACGTTTAAGAAGCTATATTACTTAAATATATTAAACTAATGATTTGAAGCATTTCGATATCGATTGCTAAATGAGTATATACAAGAAAGTCGGCTTTATATCTAAATACAAGATTACGGAATTCATCGAAATACACTCCCGTTATGCCGGTATGGCTTTATATAAATTTCAGTACGCTAAAGAAGGTTAATTTACTAAAATATGCTAAACCAGTTATTTGAAGCATTTCGATATCGATTGCTAAATGCGTATATACAAGAAAATCGACTTTATACCTAAATATAAGATTACGGAATTCTTCTAAATGCACTGTCGTTATGCCGCCATGGCTTTATATTACCTTCATTACGTTAAAGAAGGTTAATTAACTTAAATATGTTAAACTAATTATTTGAAGATTTTCGATATCGATTGCTATATGTGTAAATACAAGAAAATCGACTATATACCTAAATATAAGATTACGGAATTCTTCTAAATGCACTGTCGTTATGCTGCCATGGCTTTATATCACCTTCATTACGTTAAAGAAGGTTAATTAACTTAAATATGTTAAACAAATGATTTGAGGCATTTCGATATCGATTGCTAAATGAGTATATACAAGAAAATCGGCTTTATACCTAAATATAAGATTACGGAATTCTTCTAAATGCACTGCCGTTATGCCGTTAAGGCTTTTGTAGACTTCAGTAAGATAAAGAGGGTTAATTATCTTACATATGTTAAACTAATGATTTGAAGAATTTCGATATCGATTGCTAAATGTGTATTTACAACAAAATCGACTTTATACCTAATTATAAGATTACGGAATTCTTCTAAATCCACTGCCGTTATGCCGCCATGGCTTTATATCAACTTCAATACGTTAAAGAAGGTTAATTAACTTAAATATGTTAAACGAATGATTTGAAGCATTTCGATCTTGATTGTTTAAAAGTGTATGTACAAGAAAATCGATTTTATACCTAAATAAAAGATTACGGAATTCACCCAAACATACTGCCGTTATGCCGTTATGGCTTTATGTAAACTTCAGTAAGATAGAGGGGGTTAATTAACCTAAATATGCTAAACCAGTTATATGAAGCATTTCGATATCGATTGCTAAACGCCTACATACAACAAAGTCGAATTTATACCTAAATATAAGATTACGGAATTTTTCTAAATGCACTGTCGTTAGGCCGCCATGGCTTTATATCACCTTCATTACGTTAAAGAAGGTTAATTAACTTAAATATGTTAAACTAATGATTTGAAGATTTTCGATATCGATTGCTAAATGTGTAAATACAAAAAAAATCGACTATATACCTAAATATAAGATTACGGAATTCTTCTACATGCACTGTCGTCATCGATTGCTAAATGTGTATATACAAGAAAATCGACTTTATACCTAAATATAAGCTAACGGAATTCTTCTACATGCACTGTCGTTATGCCGTCATGGCTTTATGTACACTTCAGTTCGTTAACGAAGGTTTATTAACTTAAATATGTTAAACTAATGAGTTGAAGCATCTGGATATCGATTGCGAAATATATATTTACAAGGAAATCGACTTTATACCTAAATATAAGATTACGGAATTCATCCAAATGCACTGCCGTTATACCGTTATGGCTTTATGTAAACTTCAGTAAGATAAATAAGGTTAATTAACGTAAATATATAAAACTAATGATTTGAAGCATTTCGTTATCGATTGCTAAATGTGTATATACAAGAAAATCGGCTTTATACCTAAATATAAGATAACGGAATTCTTCTACATGCACTGCCGTTATGCCGTCATGGCTTTATGCCAACTTCCGTTCGTTAAAGAAGGTTTATTAACTTAAATATGTTAAACTATTGTATTGAAGCATTTCGATATCGATTGCTATATGTATATATACAAGAAAATCGAATTTATACCTAAATATTAGATAACGGGATTCTTCTAAATGCATTGCCGTTATACCGTTAAGGCTTTATGTAGACTTCAGTGAGCTAAAAAATGTTTATTAAATTAATATGTTAAACTAATGATTTGAAGCATTTCGATATCGATTGCTTAATATGTAAATACAAGAAAATCGACTTTATACCTAAATATAAGATAACGGAATTCTTCCACATGCACTGCCGTTATGCCGTTAAGGCTTTATGTGGATTTCTGTAAGATAGAGAGGGTTAATTAACTTAAATATGTTAAACTAATGATTTGAAGCATTTCGATATCGATTGCTAAATGGGTATATACAAGAAAATCGACTTTATACCTAAATATAAGACTACGGACTTCTTCAAAATGCACTGCCGTAATACCGCCGTGGCTATATGCCAACTTCAGATCGTTAAAGAAGGTTTATTAACTTAAATATGTTAAACTAATGAGTTGAAGCATCTCGATATCTACTGCTAAATGTGTATATACAACAAAATCGACTTTATACCTAATTATAAGATTACGGAATTCTTCTAAAGGCACTGCCGTTATGCCGCCATGGCTTTATATCAACTTCAATACGTTAAAGAAGGTTAATTAACTTAAATATGTTAAACTAATGATTTGAAGCATTTCGATATCGCTTGCTAAATGTGTATATACAAGAAAATCGACTTTATACCTAAATATAAGATAACGGAATTCTTCTACATGCACTGCCGTTATGGCTTTATGTTAACTTCAGTTCGTTAAAGAAGGTTAATTAACTTAAATATGTTAAACTAATGAGTTGAAGCATCTCGATATCGATTGCTAATGTGTAAATACAAGAAAGTCGACTTTATACCTAAATATAAGATTACGGAATTCATCGAAATACAATCCCGTTATGCCGTTATGGCTTTATATCACCTTCATTACGTTAAAGAAGCTTTATTAACTTAAATATATTAAACTAATGATTTGAAGCATTTCGATATCGATTGCTAAATGAGTATATACAAGAAAGTTGACTTTATATCTAAATACAAGATTACGGAATTCATCGAAATACACTCCCGTTATGCCGTTATGGCTTTATATAAATTTCAGTACGCTAAAGAAGGTTAATTTACTTAAATATGCTAAACTACTGATTTGACGCATTTCGATATCGATTTCTAAATTTGTATGTACAAGAAAATTGATTTTATACCTAAATATAAGATAACGGAATTCTTCCACATGCACTGCCGTTATGCCGCCATGGCTTTATATCAACTTCAATACGTTAAAGAAGGTTAATTAACTTAAATATGATAAACTAATGATTTGAAGCATTTCGATATCGCCTGCTAAATGTGTATATACAAGAAAATCGACTTTATACCTAAATATAAGATAACGGAATTCTTCCACATGCACTGCCGTTATGCCGCCATGGCTTTATGCCAACTTCAGTTCGTTAAAGAAGGTTTATTAACTTAAATATTTTAAACTAATGAGTTGAAGCATTTCGATATCGCTTGCTAAATGTGTATATACAAGAAAATCGACTTTATACCTAAATATAAGATAACGGAATTCTTCTAAATGCACTGCCGTTATGCCGTTAAGGCTTTATGTAGACTTCAGTAAGACAGAGAGGGTTAATTAACTTGAATATGTTAAACTAATGATTTGAAGCATTTCGATATCGATTGCTAAATATGTAAAGACAAGAAAATCGACTTTATACCTAAATATAAGAATACGGAATTCTTCTAAATGCACTGCAGTTATACCGTTAAGGCCTTATGAAGACGTCAGTGCGTTAAAGAAGGTTTATTAACTTAAGTATGTTAAACTAATGATTTGAAGCATTTCGATATCGATTGCTAAATGTGTATATGCAAGAAAATCGACTTTATACCTAAATATAAGACTACGGAATTCTTCTGAATGCACTGCTGTTATGCCGTTAAGGCTTTTGTAGACTTTAGTAAAATAAAGATGTTTAATTAACTTAAATGTTGTAAACTAATGATTTGAAGCATTTCGATATCGATTGCTAAATGTCTCTGTACAACAAAATCGACTTTATACCTAAATATAAGCTTACGGAATTCTTCTAAATGCACTACCGTTATGCCGCCATGGCTTTATGTTAACTTCAGTGCGTTAAAGAAGCTTCATTAGCTTAAATATATTAAACTAATGATTTGAAGCATTTCGATATCGATTGCTAAATGAGTATATACAAGAAAATCGACTTTATACCTAAATATAAGTTTACGGAATTCTTCTAAATGCACTGCAGTTATACTGTTAAGGCTTTATGAAGACTTCAGTGCGTTAAAGAAGGTTTATTAACTTAAAGATGTTAAACTAATGATTTAAAGCATTTCGATATCGATTGCTTAATATGTAAATACAAGAAAATCGACTTTATACCTAAATATAAGATAACGTAATTCTTCTAAATGCACTGCCGTTATGCTGTTATGGCTTTATATAAATTTCAAAACGTTAAAGAAGGTTAATTTACTCAAATATGTTAAACTAATGACTTGAGCATTTCGATATCGATTGCTAAATGTCTATGTACAAGAAAAACGATTTTATACCTAAATAAAAGATAACGGAATTCACCCAAACATACTGCCGTTATGCCGCTATGGCTTTATGTAAACTTCAGTAAGATAGAGGGGGTTAATTAACCTAAATATGCTAAACCAGTTATATGAAGCATTTCGATATCGATTGCTAAATGCCTATATACAACAAAATCGGATTTGTACCTAAATATAAGATAACGGAATTTTTCTGAATGCACTGTCGTTATGCTGCCGTGGCTTTATATCACCTTCATTACGTTAATGAAGGTTAATTAACTTAAATATGTTAAACTAATGATTTGAAGATTTTCGATATCGATTGCTAAATGAGTGTATACACGAAAATCGACTTTATACCTAAATATAAGATTACAGAATTCTTTTACATGCACTGCCGTTATGCCGCCATGGCTTTATGTTAACTTCAGTGCGTTAAAGAAGCTTTATTAACTTTAATATATTAAACTAATGATTTGAAGCATTACGGAATACTTCTAAATGCACTGCAGTAATACCGTTAAGGCTTTATGAAGACTTCAGTGCGTTAAAGAAGGTTTATTAACTTAAATATGTTAAACTAATGATTTGAAGCACGTCGATATCGATTGCTAAATGCGTATATACAAGAAAATCGACTTTATACCTAAATATAAGATAACGTAATTCTTCTAAATGCACTTCCGTTATGCTGTTATGGCTTTATACAGATTTCAGTACGTTAAAGAAGGTTAATTTACTCAAATATATTAAACTAATGATTTGAGCATTTCGATATCGATTCCTATTGTGCATGTACAAGAAAATCGATTTTATACCTAAATAAAAGCTTACTTAATTCACCCAAATATACTGCCGTTATGCCGTTATGGCTTTATGTAAACTTCAGTAAGATAAAGAAGGTTAATTAACTTAAATATGCTAAGCCAGTTATTTGAAGCATTTCGATATCGATTGCTAAATGCGTATATACAACAAAATCGAATTTATGCCTAAATATAAGATTACGGAATTCTCCTAAATGCACTGTCGTTAGGCCGCCATGGCTTATATCATTATTCATTACGTTAGAGAAGGTTAATTAACTTAAATATGTTAAACTAATGATTTGAAGAATTTCGATATCGATTGCTAAATGCGTATATACAACAAATTTGGCTTTATATCTAAATATAAGATTACGGAATTCTTCGAAATACACTGCCGTTATGCCCTTAAAGCTTTATATAAATTTCAGTACGTTAAAGAAAGTTAATTTACTTAAATATGCTAAACGATTGATTTGAAGCATTTCGATATTGATTACTAAATGTGTATGTACAAGAAAATCGATTTTATACCTAAATAAAAGATTACGGAATTCACCCAAACATACTGCCGTTATGCCGTTATGGCTTTATGTAAACTTCAGTAAGATAGAGGGGGTTAATTAACCTAAATATGCTAAACCAGTTATATGAAGCATTTCGATATCGATTGCTAAATGCCTATATACAACAAAATCGAACTTATACCTAAATATAAGATTACGGAATTCTTCTCAATGCACTGCCGTTATGCCGCCATGGCTTTGTATCAACTTCAATACGTTAAAGAAGGTTAATTAACTTAAATATGTTAAACTAATTATTTGAAGCAATTCGATATCGCTTGCTAAATGTGTATATACAAGAAAATCAAATTTATACCTAAATATAAGATAACGGAATTCTTCTGAATGCACTGCAGTTACACCGTTAAGGCTTTATGTAGACTTCAGTGCGTTAAAGAACGTTTATTAACTTAGATATGTTAAACTAATGATTTGAAGTATTTCGATATCGCCTGCTAAATGTGTATATACAAGAAAATCGACTTAATAACTAAATATAAGATTACGTAATTCTTCCACATGCACTGCCGTTATGCCGTTAAGGCTTTATGTGGATTTCAGTAAGATAGAGAGGGTTAAGTAACTTAAATATGTTAAACTAATGATTTGAAGCATTTCGATATCGATTGCTAAATGGGTATATACAAGAAAATCGACTTTATACCTAAATATAAGACTACGGACTTCTTCCAAATGCACTGCCGTAATACCGCCGTGGCTATATGCCAAATTCAGATCTTTAAAGAAGATTTATTAACTTAAATATGTTAAGCTAATGATTTGAAGCACTTCGTTATCGATTGCTAAATGTGTATATAGAAGAAAATCGTTTTTATACATAAATATAAGATTACGGAATTCTTCTGGGGGGGTTTGACGCCGCCCCCGCCCAATTTCGTTAGCCACGTCTGTATCGCAGAGCAACCTTTTCTTTTCTTCTTTTTTGAAGTTTTTTCGAAGATTAATTCGCGCGCAACTAAACCTTAACAAAAAAGTTGCGCGCTCTCTCCTTTTGCGACAACGCTGCGATACGGACGTGGTAAGTGTGTTTCCAATTTGTTTATAATTAAATATATTTATTACAAGAAACTCTTGTTTTTTATTTAACATTTGTGGAATAAATTTGCGCCGGACGTTTCCCCACCGCCAACCACATTTTGGAAAGAACGAGCACCGTGCTCCACCACCCGAATTATCATTGGTCCTTCGAGCCGGATAACAGGTAACGAGTGAATTTTATTTAAAGTGAAAGTGCATAATTTGCCCGCTTTAGCAACTCGAAGTTACAGCCAAACATATTTTGGATTTGTGCTCTGCAAGCTATAAGGCAATAGATTGGTTAATGTGTGCATCATTTATGAAACAAAACCCATTTTGCTGTGTGAAGTGGAGACCAAAACTTATTTTTGGCACTCTACCCACAAAATCAAAGCACAAGATTGCAGGTAGTATTGTACTTCATTTAAGTACAACAATAAATACACCTGGCAAATGCACTAACTATTTCACTTTGCATATATAAAAAAAAGAACAACAACACTGTTATTCGAAAAAGATTATAAATTTCTTGGACGCACAAAATCGTCTGGAGCGTCAAAAATCTCTCTCGGTTTTTTTTTTGATTTTCTTATGATTAATTTGAGTCTAGTCGCTCAACTCTGCCTTTCCATACATTGCTCGAATAGCAATAAAGGCAAGCAGCAATAACGCAGCTGCAGTTTCGCGAGTGCGAGCAAAAACAAAAAAAAATATACAAAGTTACAAGTGCGGTGAGTAACTAAAAATTAGAAAAGTGAAGTGAGCGACGGCTAGAAACCAAACAGCTAGGCAAGCAGCGTAGGGAGAGCAGCATAGGCCAAGCAACAAAGTGCGAGCAGCAAAGGCAAAGCAGCACGGACAAGCAGCACAGGCCAAGCAGACAGCAAGAAAGCCAAACAGCAAAGGAAGCAGCAAAGGCAGAGCGGCACAGGCAAGCGGCATAGGCAGAGCAGCACCGGCCAAGCAAAAAAGTGAGAGCGGCATACCAGCATAGGCAAAGCAGCAGAAGCCCAAGCAACACAGGCAAGCAGCAAAGCAGCACAGAGAAGCAGCACAGGCCAAGCAGCCAAGGCCAAGCAGCACAGAGAAGCAGCACAGGCCAAGCACAAAAGTGAGAGCGGCATACCAGCATAGGCAAAGCAGCAGAGGCAAGGCAGCGCAGCAGCCATTCCAGAAGGACAGCAACAAGCGGAATAGTGCAGTGATAAATTAGAATAACCCAGTGAACAAAAGTGAATGTGAATAAATTCAAATAAGTGCTTGTGAATTTATTCAATTACTTGTATTGTATTTGTACATTTTAATAAAGCAATTAGCATCAATAAACTTTGTTTGTGTACATAGTTAAGGACTAAGCGTGCTAGTGCATTGGGACGATAACCCAGCAAGCACATTCAAATTAAATTTGGGAAAATTACTTTGCGGAAATACTTGACTAAATTTGCAAGTGCAAGTACAAGTGCATTGGGCCGATTACCCAGCAAGCACATTCGAATTAAATTTGAAAAAAATATTTGAAAAAAAAAATACTTCACTAAATTTATTACTTTTTTTTGTTCGTTCGAAAATTCACTCTTCACTAAGAAACAACGCACTACTAATTTATAACTTGTCCGGATTGGTTCAATAACTTTTGCAACATATTTGCAAATATTTTTTAAATTTTAATTTCAAGTTTTAGATCCGATTTTGTGCAACATTTTTGCAGTTCCGGTTCAATTTTCGGAAACAATGGAATCCATCAGAGCCTTTACCACAGCTGCAGACGCTCTACTGGAGTTTGAGGAGTCTTTTACTCCAACAGCAAACAACCAAAGTGCCTACTCTCTTGAAGTTCAACAAGCTGAACTGAAATCTCTGTGGGCAGAGGTGAAGTCAGAATACAAGTTGTGTTTGTCAAAAGTGGATCTTTCGGACACAAGCTCAATTGACGACATTAAGCTTAAATATACAAGCTGTTACCACGCTTATGTGTGTTGCGCGGCCTTGATGGGCGAACACATGCACAACCTCACGGCGTTCAACCAAAGCCCTACTTCCAATTCAACGGTGATTCAACCTGAACGGTTACAACAAACTGTAGAACCCGTGAGGTATTCTATCAATTTACCGCCATGTGATACCGAAATATTTCATGGCGATGTTTTACAATGGCCCTCATTTAGGGATTTATTTGCCGCTATTTATGGGAATAACCCAAGGCTATCTCCGGTAGAAAAGTTATTCCATCTCAATCAAAAAACGCGAGGTGAGGCAAAAGCTATCGTTTCCAAAGCGCCACTGACGAATGACGGATTCGCATTGGCTTGGAATAATTTGTTGTGTAGATACGAAAACAAGCGGGTGCTTGTCAACACACAATTGAATTTATTGTTCAAGCTCCCGCACATCTCAACAGAATCTGAGACCGAACTCAGAAATTTACAGCGGGAGATTAATAGCTGCATTTCAGCTTTACAAATACATGGCATCAATATAGATAGCTGGGATGCCATATTTACGTATTTGTGTTCTATCCGACTGCCGGACTATACACTGTCGCTTTGGGAACAATCTCTGGATTCGGATTCAGAGATCCCAAAATGGGTTGAGTTAGACAAGTTCCTAACCAAACGGGTTAAAACGCTTGAGAGAGTATCAAATCTCAAAGGCGAGTTAGGTACTCAGCCCAAAATTAAGTCGGCTGATGGTGAAGATCGGATACCAACCTTGCAGTCAAGGATTGGATCTAAACCCATCAATACCCATCACGCAAAGACAAACAATATCAAATGTAAACTGTGCTCATCTCAATCACACATTTTGAAAACTTGTCAGCGATTCATTGAGATGCAGCCTAATGCACGGTTAAATGCTGTCAGAAAACTCCATGTCTGCCTAAATTGTTTATCGGACTCACATGAAGTCAAAAATTGTAAGAGTATGTTTAATTGTAATAAATGTAAACAGAGACATCACCCTATGATCCACCGGGATCAGAGTGAGGATATAGCTAAGATATCTGGCAGCACCGACACTACTGAGGTTTCTACTAAATCTCATGTGGCCTCTATTAAGGCCAATATTTCAAATGTGCCTACGAGTCGAAGCATGCTCTTAGGTACAGCCATGGTGACCATATGTCACAACGAGAGCACCTTCACTGTCAGAGCCCTGATTGATTCGGGATCTGAAGCCACCTTCGTAAGTAATAGTCTGCAAAAACGCTTACATCTGGCAAGCAAAAAGGTCAGCGCGCGAGTTTCAGGATTGAATAATACCGTATCAGGACGAGTTCAATCGGTATGCTCGATCACAATTGGCTCGCCCCGTAACAAAGGTTTACGACTAAAAGCGGAAGCGTTGGTACTGCCAAAGTTGACTGGACTGCTTCCATCCAGATCAATTAACCCTTCAATTGTCAAAAGGTTACCTAATATCCCTTTAGCGGATAATAATTTCTATACAAGTCAAAAGGTTGACTTGTTGATCGGAGCAGATCTTTACCCGAAAATTATACTAAATGGGGTAAAATCGAAAATTTTCGGATCCATTGCTGCACAACAAACAGTGTTTGGTTGGATTATAACAGGTTCCGTTCCCTCCGAAGAAAGGAAGATAAATGGCAAAGGCGACGGACAAAATTCAGTAATAACTAAACAACAAACACAAAACAATTTTTGTAGTATAATAGATACTAATTATATATTTATACAACAGAAACAACATCAGCAGCATCAACAGCGGCACCAGCTCCAACAAGATCAAACTACCGATGATGGCGAAACAAATGATGCGCACGGCTCATCGAATCACACCGATACGCATTGTGGCGTCGGTGGGCCGACACTGCATGCAGCAGCGCTATCTCTGTCAGCAACAGCCGTAAGCAGCACACCGCCGAGCAGCGCTGAAGCGGCAAATACCAACAATTTCGGTCATTACATGGGCGCCGCTGAAACGGTGGCAGCAACGGCTGTCACAGCTGCAACGCAGCGACATACTGTCGCAGCAACGCCACCACTACCACCCCCATCACAAACGTTGCCGCCATCATCAGCTGTGGCGGCCTCATCAGCAACAGCGCACTATTCACCACCACACCAGCAACTGCAACACTATGCCACGAGCAACACAGCGGCGGCATTGTCGGATGCCTTTCACCACCAGCAGATGCATCTACAGCTACAACAACAATACGAGCAACCTTATCAACTGCAAACAGCCTACTATCATCAGCAACAGCAGGCGCCGCCGTCGCAATCGCAGCAAGAAAACCAATTAGCAACGTATGTGACGTCACAACACCCGTCTACACAATACCTACATGCGACGGCCACAACAACAACAGTAAATGAACATGCAGCGTGCAGCAACAGACAAGCAACGCAGTCGACAGCCACACACCACTCAACACAGCAGCAGCAACCTGCAGCAATGGCGCACGCGTTGACACACGCCACACAGCAACAACAACAACCGTGTCAACGAACGCAAAGCTCTGACCAACGAGGCCTCTCCCGCATACCACATGCCCAAGATCGAGTCAGACTCGAGTCGTCTCGCCGACTTCGGCATGCTGGTAACTTCCTTTCGGATTGGCGGCATGGCAACGATCGACTGAGACTCGATTCGTCTCAGCGACATTGTCCGGACCGAACCAGACTCGATTCGTCTCGTCGGCCACCCCATCCAAAGCGAAGGCGTGGACGAGACGCTCGACGTCAAGCAGATGCACGCTGTATCATCAAGGAACGGCACGCAACACTGCCTTGCCAGCAAAGACTTCCGGCGTCGTATAACATCGGCACGATGAAGTGCACTGGCTGCCAACGCTTCTCACATTCACCACCTACCCAGGATCGAGTTAGACTCGATTCGTCTCGCCGACCTCGGAAGGTGGTGACTTCTATGCAGATTGGCGGCATGGCAATGACCGACTGAGGTTCGATTCATCTCAGCGGCATTTCCCGGACCGAACCAGCCTCGATTCGTCTCGTCGGCCACCCCATCTGCAAAGAAGACGTGGAAAAGGAAGTGCAGGAGCCAGTTAGTTAAGTTAGTTAAGTTAGTTTTAAGTAATTTATTGTAAACTGCATTTGCAGTAATACTGCAAGGCGGGGAGAATGTTGACGCCGCCCCCGCCCAATTTCGTTAGCCACGTCTGTATCGCAGAGCAACCTTTTCTTTTCTTCTTTTTTGAAGTTTTTTCGAAGATTAATTCGCGCGCAACTAAACCTTAACAAAAAAGTTGCGCGCTCTCTCCTTTTGCGACAACGCTGCGATACGGACGTGGTAAGTGTGTTTCCAATTTGTTTATAATTAAATATATTTATTACAAGAAACTCTTGTTTTTTATTTAACATTTGTGGAATAAATTTGCGCCGGACGTTTCCCCACGGCCAACCACATTTTGGAAAGAACGAGCACCGTGCTCCACCACCCGAATTATCAGAAGGTTTATTAACTTAAATATGTTAAACTAATGATTTGAAGCAATTCGATATCGCTTGCTAAATGTGTATATACAAGAAAATCGAATTTATACCTAAATATGAGACAACGGAATTCTTCTAAATGCACTGCCGTTATGCCGCCATGGCTTTATATCAACTTCAATACGTTAAAGAAGGTTAATTAACTTAAATATGTTAAACTAATGATTTGAAGCATTTCGATATCGCTTGCTAAATGTGCATATACAAGAAAATCGACTTTATACCTAAATATAAGATTACGGAATTCTTCTAAATGCACTGCTGTTATGCCGCCATGGCTTTATATCAACTTCAATACGTTAAAGAAGGTTAATTAACTTAAATATGATAAACTAATGATTTGAAGCATTTCGATATCGCCTGCTAAATGTGTATATACAAGAAAATCGACTTTATACCTAAACATAAGATAACGGAATTCTTTTAAATGCACTGCCGTTATGCCGTTAAGGCTTTATGTAGAATTCAGTAAGATAGAGAGGGTTAATTAACTTAAATATGTTAAACTAATGATTTAAAGCATTTCGATATCGCTTGCTAAATGTGTATATACAAGAAAATCGACTTTATACCTAAATATAAGACAACGGAATTCTTCTAAATGCACTGCCGTTATGCCGCCATGGCTTTATATCAACTTCAATACGATAAAGAAGGTTAATTAACTTAAATATGATAAACTAATGATTTGAAGCATTTCGATATCGCCTGCTAAATGTGTATATACAACAAAATCGACTTTATACCTAAATATAAGATTACGGAATTCTTCCCAATGCACTGCCGTAATACCGTTATGGCTTTATGTAAACTTCAGTAAGATAAAGAAGGTTAATTAACTTAAATATGTTAAACTAATGATTTGAAGCATTTCGTTATCGATTGCTAAATGTGTATATAAAAGAAAATCGTTTTTATACATAAATATAAGATCTCGGAATTCTTCTAAATGCACTGCCGTTATGCCGTCATGGCTTTATATCAACTTCAATACGTTAAAGAAGGTTAATTAACGTAAATATGTTAAACTAATGATTTGAAACAATTCGATATCGCTTGCTAAATGAGTATATACAAGAAAATCGAATTTATACCTAAATTTAAGATAACGGAATTCTTCTGAATGCACTGCAGCTATACCCTTAAGGCTTTATGTAGACTTCAGTGCGTTAAAGAACGTTTATTAACTTAGATATGTTAAACTAATGATTTGAAGCATTTCGATATCGATTGCTAAATGTGTATATGCAAGAAAATCGATTTTATACCTAAATATAAGATTACGGAATTCTTCTGAATGCACTGCCGTTATGCCGTTTAGGCTTTTGTAGACTTCAGTAAAATAAAGATGTTTAATTAACTTAAATGTTGTAAACTAATGATTTGAAGCATTTCGATATCGATTGCTAAATGTGTAAATACAAAAAAATCGACTTTATACCTAAATATAAGATTACGGAATTCTTCGACATATACTGTCGTTATGCCGCCATGGCTTTATATCACCTTCAATACGTTAAAGAAGGTTAATTATTTTAAATATGTTAAACTAATGGTTTGAAGCATTTCGATATCGATTGCTAAATGTGTAAATACAAGAAAATCGACTTTATACCTAAATATAAAATTATAACATTACGGAATTCTTCTAAATGCACTGCCGTTATACCGTTAAGGCTTTATGTAGACTTCAGTAAGCTAAAAAATGTTTATTAACTTAATATGTTAAGCTAATGATTTGAAGCACTTCGTTATCGATTGCTAAATGTGTATATAGAAGAAAATCGTTTTTATACATAAATATAAGATTACGGAATTCTTCTCAATGCACTGCCGTTATGCCGCCATGGCTTTATATCAATTTCAATACGTTAAAGAAGGTTTATTAACTTAAATATGTTAAACTAATGATTTGAAGCACTTCGTTATCGATTGCTAAATGTGTATATAGAAGAAAATCGTTTTTATACATAAATATAAGATTACGGAATTCTTCTCAATGCACTGCCGTTATGCCGTCATGGCTTTATATCAACTTCAATACGTTAAAGAAGGTTAATTAACTTAAATATGCTAAACCAGTTATTTGAAGCATTTTGATATCGATTGCAAAATGTGTATATACAAGAAAATCGACTTTATACCTAAATATAAGATTACGGAATTTTTCGACATATACTGTCGTTATGCCGCCATGGCTTTATATCACCTTCAATACGTTAAAGAAGGTTAATTATTTTAAATATGTTAAACTAATGGTTTGAAGCATTTCGATATCGATTGCTAAATGTGTAAATACAAGAAAATCGACTTTATGCCTAAATATAAAATTATAACATTACGGAATTCTTCTAAATGCACTGCCGTTATACCGTTAAGGCTTTATGTAGACTTCAGTAAGCTAAAAAATGTTTATTAACTTAATATGTTAAACTAATGATTTGAAGCATTTCGATATCGATAGCTAAATGTGTACATACAAGAAAATCGACTTTATACCTAAATATAAGATTACGAAGTTCTTCTACATGCACTGCCGTTAAGCCGTCATGGCTATATGCAAACTTCAGATCGTTAAAGAAGGTTTATTAACTTAAATATGTTAAACTAATGAGTTGAACCATCTCGATGTCGATGGCTAAATGTGTATATACAACAAAATCGACTTTATTCCTAGATGTAAGATGACGGAATTCTTCCAAATGCACTGCCGTTATACCGTTATGGTTTTATGTAAACTTCAGTAAGAAAAAGAAGGATAATTAACTTAAATATGTTAAACTAATGATTTGAAGCATATCGATATCGATTGCTAAATGTGTATATACAAGAAAATCGACTTTATACCTAAATATAAGATTACGGAATTCTTCGAAATGCACTGCCGTTATGCCGATAAGGCTTTTGTAGACTTCAGTAAGATAAAGAGGGTAAGTTAACTTAAATATGTTAAATCAATGATTCGAAGCATTTCGATATGGGTTGCTAAATGTGTATATAAAAGAAAATCGAATTTATATCTAAACATATGGTTACGGAATTTTTATAAATGAACTGCCGTTATGCCGCCAAGGTTTTAAGCCAACTTCCGTTCGTTAAAGAAGGCTAATTAACTTAAATATGTTAAGCTAATGATTTGAAGCATTTCGATATCGATTGCTAAATGTGTATATGCAAGAAAATCGACTTTATACATTAATATAAGATAACGGAATTCTTCTAAATGCACTGGAAGGTTTATTAACTTAAATATGTTAAACCAGTTATTTGAAGCATTTCGATATCGATTGCTTAATGCATATATACAAGAAAATCGACTTTATAACTAAATATAAGACTACGGAATTCTTCCAATTGTACTGTCGTTATGCCGCCATGGCTTTATATCAACTTCAATACGTTAAAGAAGGTTAATTAACTTAAATTTGGTAAACTAATGATTTGGAGCATTTCGATATCGCTTGCTAAATGTGTATATAAAAGAAAATCGAATTTATATCTAAACATAAGATTACGGAATACTTCCAAATGAACTGTCGTTATGCCGCCATGGCTTTATATCATCTTCATTACGTTAAAGAAGGCCAATTAACTTAAATATGTTAAACTAATGATTTGAAGCATCTCGATATCGATTGCTAAATGTGTATATACAAGAAAATCGACTTTATACCTAAATATAAGCTAACGGAATTCTTCTACATGCACTGCCGTTATGCCGCCATGGCTTTATGTACACTTCAGTTCGTTAACGAAGGTTTATTAAATTAAATATGTTAAACTAATGAGTTGAAGCATCTGGATATCGATTGCGAAATATATATTTACAAGAAAATCGACTTTATACCTAAATATAAGATTACGGAATTCATCCAAATGCACTGCCGTTATACCGTTATGGCTTTATGTAAACTTCAGTAAGATAAATAAGGTTTATTAACTTAAATATGTTAAACTAATGATTTGAAGCATTTCGATATCGATTGCTAAATGTATATACACAAAAAAATCGACTTTATACCTAAATATAAGATAACGGAATTCTTCTAAATGCACTGCCGTTATGGCTTTATGTTAACTTCGGTTCGTTTAAGAAGGTTTATTAACTAAGATATGTTACACTAGTTATTTGAAGCATTTCGAAATCGATTGCTTAATGCTTAATGCTAAATGTGTATATACAAGAAAATCGACTTTATACCTAAATATAAGATTACGGAATTCTTCTACATGCACTGCCGTTATGCCGTCATGGCTTTATGCCAACTTCCGTTCGTTAAAGAAGGTTTATTAACTTAAATATGTTAAACTATTGATTTGAAGCATTTCGATATCGATTGCTAAATGTATATACACAAAAAAATCGACTTTATACCTAAATATAAGATAACGGAATTTTTCTAAATGCACTGCCGTTATGGCTTTATGTTAACTTCAGTTCGTTTAAGAAGGTTAATTAACTTAAATATGCTAAACCAGTTATCTGAAGCATTTCGATATCGATTGCTTAATGCGTATAAACAACAAAATCGACTTTATACCTAAATATAAGATAACGGAATTCTTCTAAATGCACTGCCGTTATGCCGCCATTGCTTTATGCCAACTTCAGTTCGTTAAAGAAGGTTTATGAATTTAGATATTTTAAACTAATGATTTGAAGCATTTCGATATCGATTGCTATATGTATATATACAAGAAAATCGACTTTATACCTAAATATAAGATTACGGAATTCTTCTACATACACTGCCGTTATGCCGCCATGGCTTAATGTTAACTTCAGTGCGTTAAATAAGCTTTATTAACTTAAATATATTAAACTAATGATTTGAAGCCTTTCAATATAGATTGCTAAATGATTATATACAAGAAAGTCGATTTTATACCTAAATATAAGGCATCTTCAAAATGCACTGCCGTAATACCGCCATGGCTTTATGTTAACTTCAGCGCGTTAAAGAAGCTTTATTAACTTAAATATGTTAAACTAATGATTTAAAGCATTTCGATATCGATTGCTTAATATGTAAATACAAGAAAATCGACTTTATACCTAAATATAAGATAACGTAATTCTTCTAAATGCACTGCCGTTATGCTGTTATGGCTTTATATAAATTTCAAAACGTTAAAGAAGGTTAATTTACTCAAATATGTTAAACTAATGACTTGAGCATTTCGATATCGATTGCTAAATGTCTATGTACAACAAAATCGACTTTATACCTAAATATAAGATTACGGAAATCATCGAAATACACTCCCGTTATGCCGTTATGGCTTTATATCACCTTCATTACGTTAAAGAAGCTTTATTAACTTAAATATATTAATCTGATGATTTGAAGCATTTCGATATCGATTGCTAAATGGGTATATACAAGAAAATCGACTTTATACCTAAATATAAGATAACGGAATTCTTCCACATGCACTGCCGTTATGCCGCCATGGCTTTATGCCAACTTCAGTTCGTTAAAGAAGGTTTATTAACTTAAATATTTTAAACTAATGAATTGAAGCATTTCGATATCGCTTGCTAAATGTGTATATACAACAAAATCGACTTTATACCTAAATATAAGATAACGGAATTCTTTTAAATGCACTGCCGTTATGCTGTTATGGCTTTATATAAATTTCAGTACGTTAAAGAAGGTTAATTTGCTCAAATATGTTAAACTAATGACTTGAGTATTTCGATATCGATTGCTAAATGTGTATGTACAAGAAAATCGATTTTATACCTAAATAAAAGCTTACGGAATTCACCAAAATATACTACCGTTATGCCGTTATGGCTTTATGTAAACTTCAGTAAGATAGAGAAGGTTAATTAACCTAAATATGCTAAACCAGTTATTTGAAGCATTTTGATATCGATTGCAAAATGTGTATATACAAGAAAATCGACTTTATACATAAATATAAGATTACGGAATTCTTCCACATGTACTGTCGTTATGCTGCCATGGCTTTATATCACCTTCAATACGTTAAAGAAGATTAATTATTTTAAATATGTTAAACTAATGGTTTAAAGCATTTCGATATCGATTGCTAAATGTGTATATACAAGAAAATCGAATTTATACCTAAATATAAAATTATAACATTACGGAATTCTTCTAAATGCACTGCCGTTATACCGTTAAGGCTTTATGTAGACTTCAGTAAGACAGAGGGGTTAAGTAACTTAAATATGTTAAACTAATGATTTGAAGCATTTCGTTATCGATTGCTAAATGTGTATATAAAAGAAAATCGTTTTATACATAAATATAAGATTACGGAATTCTTCTATATGCACTGCCGTTATGCCGCCATGGCTTTATATCAACTTCAATACGTTAAAGAAGGTTAATTAACTTAAATATGTTAAACTAATGATTTGAAGCAATTCGATATCGCTTGCTAAATGTGTATATACAAGAAAATCGAATTTATACCTAAATATAAGATAACGGAATTCTTCTGAATGCACTGCAGCTATACCCTTAAGGCTTTATGTAGACTTCAGTGCGTTAAAGAACGTTTATTAACTTAGATATGTTAAACTAATGATTTGAAGCATTTCGATGTCGATTGCTAAATGTGTATATGCAAGAAAATCGACTTTATACCTAAATATAAGATTACGGAATTCTTCTGAATGCACTGCCGTTATGCCGTTAAGGCTTTTGTAGACTTCAGTAAAATAAAGATGTTTAATTAACTTCAATGTTGTAAACTAATGATTTGAAGCATTTCGATATCGATTGCTAAATGTCTCTGTACAACAAAATCGACTTTATACCTAAATATAAGCTTACTGAATTCTTCTAAATGCACTGCCGTTATGCCGCCATGGCTTTATGTTAACTTCAGTGCGTTAAAGAAGCTTTATTAACTTAAATATATTAACGAATGATTTGAAGCATTTCGATATCGATTGCTAAATGAGTATATACAAGAAAATCGAATTTATACCTAAATATAAGATAACGGAATTCTTCTGAATGCACTGCAGTTATACTGTTAAGGCTTTATGAAGACTTCAGTGCGCTAAAGAAGGTTTATTAACTTAAATATGTTAAACTAATGATTTAAAGCATTTCGATATCGATTGCTTAATACGTAAATACAAGAAAATCGACTTTATACCTAAATATAAGATAACGTAATTCTTCTAAATGCACTGCCGTTATGCTGTTATGGCTTTATATAAATTTCAGTACGTTAAAGAAGGTTAATTTGCTCAAATATGTTAAACTAATGACTTGAGTATTTCGATATCGATTGCTAAATGTGTATGTACAAGAAAATCGATTTTATACCTAAATAAAAGCTTACGGAATTCACCAAAATATACTACCGTTATGCCGTTATGGCTTTATGTAAACTTCAGTAAGATAGAGAAGGTTAATTAACCTAAATATGCTAAACCAGTTATTTGAAGCATTTTGATATCGATTGCAAAATGTGTATATACAAGAAAATCGACTTTATACATAAATATAAGATTACGGAATTCTTCCACATGTACTGTCGTTATGCTGCCATGGCTTTATATCACCTTCAATACGTTAAAGAAGATTAATTATTTTAAATATGTTAAACTAATGGTTTAAAGCATTTCGATATCGATTGCTAAATGTGTATATACAAGAAAATCGAATTTATACCTAAATATAAAATTATAACATTACGGAATTCTTCTAAATGCACTGCCGTTATACCGTTAAGGCTTTATGTAGACTTCAGTAAGACAGAGGGGTTAAGTAACTTAAATATGTTAAACTAATGATTTGAAGCATTTCGTTATCGATTGCTAAATGTGTATATAAAAGAAAATCGTTTTATACATAAATATAAGATTACGGAATTCTTCTATATGCACTGCCGTTATGCCGCCATGGCTTTATATCAACTTCAATACGTTAAAGAAGGTTAATTAACTTAAATATGTTAAACTAATGATTTGAAGCAATTCGATATCGCTTGCTAAATGTGTATATACAAGAAAATCGAATTTATACCTAAATATAAGATAACGGAATTCTTCTGAATGCACTGCAGCTATACCCTTAAGGCTTTATGTAGACTTCAGTGCGTTAAAGAACGTTTATTAACTTAGATATGTTAAACTAATGATTTGAAGCATTTCGATGTCGATTGCTAAATGTGTATATGCAAGAAAATCGACTTTATACCTAAATATAAGATTACGGAATTCTTCTGAATGCACTGCCGTTATGCCGTTAAGGCTTTTGTAGACTTCAGTAAAATAAAGATGTTTAGTTAACTTCAATGTTGTAAACTAATGATTTGAAGCATTTCGATATCGATTGCTAAATGTCTCTGTACAACAAAATCGACTTTATACCTAAATATAAGCTTACTGAATTCTTCTAAATGCACTGCCGTTATGCCGCCATGGCTTTATGTTAACTTCAGTGCGTTAAAGAAGCTTTATTAACTTAAATATATTAAACGAATGATTTGAAGCATTTCGATATCGATTGCTAAATGAGTATATACAAGAAAATCGAATTTATACCTAAATATAAGATAACGGAATTCTTCTGAATGCACTGCAGTTATACTGTTAAGGCTTTATGAAGACTTCAGTGCGCTAAAGAAGGTTTATTAACTTAAATATGTTAAACTAATGATTTAAAGCATTTCGATATCGATTGCTTAATACGTAAATACAAGAAAATCGACTTTATACCTAAATATAAGATAACGTAATTCTTCTAAATGCACTGCCGTTATGCTGTTATGGCTTTATATAAATTTCAGTACGTTAAAGAAGGTTAATTTGCTCAAATATGTTAAACTAATGACTTGAGTATTTCGATATCGATTGCTAAATGTGTATGTACAAGAAAATCGATTTTATACCTAAATAAAAGCTTACGGAATTCACCAAAATATATTACCGTTATGCCGTTATGGCTTTATGTAAACTTCAGTAAGATAGAGAAGGTTAATTAACCTAAATATGCTAAACCAGTTATTTGAAGCATTTTGATATCGATTGCAAAATGTGTATATACAAGAAAATCGACTTTATACATAAATATAAGCTTACTGAATTCTTCTAAATGCACTGCCGTTATGCTGCCATGGCTTTATATCACCTTCAATACGTTAAAGAAGATTAATTATTTTAAATATGTTAAACTAATGGTTTAAAGCATTTCGATATCGATTGCTAAATGTGTATATACAAGAAAATCGAATTTATACCTAAATATAAAGTTATAACATTACGGAATTCTTCTAAATGCACTGCCGTTATACCGTTAAGGCTTTATGTAGACTTCAGTAAGCTAAAAAATGTTTATTAACTTAATATGTTAAACTAATGATTTGAAGCATTTCGATATCGATAGCTAAATGTGTATATACAAAAAAATCGACTTTATACCTAAATATAAGATTACGGAATTCTTCGAAATACACTGCCGTTATGCCCTTAAAGCTTTATATAAATTTCAGTACGTTAAAGAAGGTTAATTTACTTAAATATGCTAAACGATTGATTTGAAACATTTCGATATTGATTACTAAATGTGTATGTACAAGAAAATCGATTTTATACCTAAATAAAAGATTACGGAATTCACCCAAACATACTGCCGTTATGCCGTTATGGCTTTATGTAAACTTGAGTAAGATAGAGGGGGTTAATTAACCTAAATATGCTAAACCAGTTATATGAAGCATTTCGATATCGATTGCTAAATGCCTATATACAACAAAATCGAACTTATACCTAAATATAAGATTACGGAATTTTTCTAAATGCACTGTCGTTATGCCGCCATGGCTTTATATCACCTTCATTAGGTTAATGAAGGTTAATTAACTTAAATATGTTAAACTAATGATTTGAAGATTTTCGATATCGATTGCCAAATGCGTATATGCAACAAAATCGACTTTATACCTAAATAGAAGTTTACGGAATTCTTCTGAATGCACTGCAGTTATACCCTTAAGGCTTTATGTAGAATTCAGTGCGTTAAAGAACGTTTATTAACTTAGATATGTTAAACTAATGATTTGAAGCATTTCGATATCGATTGCTAAATGTGTATATACAAGAAAATCGACTTTATACCTAAATATAAGATTACGGAATTCTTCTACATGCACTGCCGTTATGCCGCCATGGCTTTATGTTAACTTCAGTTTGTTAAAGAAGGTTTAATAACTCAAATATGTTAAACTAATGAGTTGAAGCATCTCGATATCGATTGCCAAATGCGTGTATGCAACAAAATCGACTTTATACCTAAATAGAAGTTTACGGAATTCTTCTGAATGCACTGCAGTTATACCCTTAAGGCTTTATGTAGAATTCAGTAAGATAGAGAGGGTTAATTAACTTAAATATGTTAAACTAATGATTTGAAGCATTCCGATATCGATAGCTAAATGTGTATATACAAGAAAATCGACTTTATACCTAAATAGAAGATTACGGAATTCTTCCAAATGCACTGCCGTAATACCGCCGTGGCTATATGCCAAATTCAGATCGTTAAAGAAGATTTATTAACTTAAATATGTTAAACTAATGATTTGAAGCAATTCGATATCGCTTGCTAAATGTGTATATACAAGAAAGTCGAATTTATACCTAAATATAAGATAACGGAATTCTTCTGAACGCACTGCAGTTATACCCTTAAGGCTTTATGTAGACTTCAGTGCGTTAAAGAACGTTTATTAACTTAGATATGTTAAACTAATGATTTGAAGCATTTCGATATCGATTGCTAAATGTGTATATACAAGAAAATCGACGTTATACCTAAATATAAGATTACGGAATTCTTCTACATGCACTGCCGTTATGCCGTCATGGCTATATACAAACTTCAGATCGTTAAAGAAGGTTTATTAACTTAAATATGTTAATTTAATGATTTGAAGCATCTCGATATTGATTACTAAATGTGTATGTACAAGAAAATCGATTTTATACCTAAATAAAAGATTACGGAATTCACCCAAACATACTGCCGTTATGCCGTTATGGCTTTATGTAAACTTCAGTAAGATAGAGGGGGTTAATTAACCTAAATATGCTAAACCAGTTATTCGAAGCATTTCGATATCGATTGCTAAATGCCTATATGCAATAAAATCGAACTTATACCTAAATATAAGATTACGGAATTTTTCTAAATGCACTGTCGTTATGCCGCCATGGCTTTATATCACCTTCATTACGTTAATGAAGGTTAATTAACTTAAATATGTTAAACTAATGATTTGAAGCATTTCGATATCGATTGCTAAATGAGTATATACAAGAAAATCGAATTTATACCTAAATATAAGTTTACGGAATTCTTCTAAATGCACTGCAGTTATACTGTTAAGGCTTTATGAAGACTTCAGTGCGCTAAAGAAGGTTTATTAACTTAAATATTTTAAACTAATGATTTAAAGCATTTCGATATCGATTGCTTAATACGTAAATACAAGACAATCGACTTTATACCTAAATATAAGATAACGTAATTCTTCTAAATGCACTGCCGTTATGCTGTTATGGCTTTATATAAATTTCAGTACGTTAAAGAAGGTTAATTTACTCAAATATGTTAAACTAATGACTTGAGTATTTCGATATCGATTGCTAAATGTGTATGTACAAGAAAATCGATTTTATACCTAAATAAAAGCTTACGGAATTCACCAAAATATACTACCGTTATGCCTTTATGGCTTTATGTAAACTTCAGTAAGATAGAGAAGGTTAATTAACCTAAATATGCTAAACCAGTTATTTGAAGCATTTTGATAACGATTGCAAAATGTGTATATACAAGCAAATCGACTTTATACCTAAATATAAGATTACGGAATTCTTCCACATGTACTGTCGTTATGCTGCCATGGCTTTATATCACCTTCAATACGTTAAAGAAGATTAATTATTTTAAATATGTTAAACTAATGGTTTAAAGCATTTCGATATCGATTGCTAAATGTGTATATACAAGAAAATCGAATTTATACCTAAATATAAAATTATAACATTACGGAATTCTTCTAAATGCACTGCCGTTATACCGTTAAGGCTTTATGTAGACTTCAGTAAGCTAAAAAATGTTTATTAACTTAATATGTTAAACTAATGATTTGAAGCATTTCGATATCGATAGCTAAATGTGTATATACAAAAAAATCGACTTTATACCTAAATATAAGATTACGGAATTCTTCGAAATACACTGCCGTTATGCCCTTAAAGCTTTATATAAATTTCAGTACGTTAAAGAAGGTTAATTTACTTAAATATGCTAAACGATTGATTTGACGCATTTCGATATTGATTACTAAATGTGTATGTACAAGAAAATCGATTTTATACCTAAATAAAAGATAACGGAATTCACCCAAACATACTGCCGTTATGCCGTTATGGCTTTATGTAAACTTGAGTAAGATAGAGGGGGTTAATTAACCTAAATATGCTAAACCAGTTATATGAAGCATTTCGATATCGATTGCTAAATGCCTATATACAACAAAATCGAACTTATACCCAAATATAAGATTACGGAATTTTTCTAAATGCACTGTCGTTATGCCGCCATGGCTTTATATCACCTTCATTACGTTAATGAAGGTTAATTAACTTAAATATGTTAAACTAATGATTTGAAGATTTTCGATATCGATTGCCAAATGCGTATATGCAACAAAATCGACTTTATACCTAAATAGAAGTTTACGGAATTCTTCTGAATGCACTGCAGTTATACCCTTAAGGCTTTATGTAGAATTCAGTGCGTTAAAGAACGTTTATTAACTTAGATATGTTAAACTAATGATTTGAAGCATTTCGATATCGATAGCTAAATGTGTATATACAAGAAAATCGACTTTATACCTAAATATAAGATTACGGAATTCTTCTACATGCACTGCCGTTATGCCGCCGTGGCTTTATGTTAACTTAAGTTTGTTAAAGAAGGTTTAATAACTCAAATATGTTAAACTAATGAGTTGAAGCATCTCGATATCGATTGCCAAATGCGTGTATGCAACAAAATCGACTTTATACCTAAATAGAAGTTTACGGAATTCTTCTGAATGCACTGCAGTTATACCCTTAAGGCTTTATGTAGAATTCAGTAAGATAGAGAGGGTTAATTAACTTAAATATGTTAAACTAATGATTTGAAGCATTTCGATATCGATAGCTAAATGTGTATATACAAGAAAATCGACTTTATACCTAAATAGAAGATTACGGAATTCTTCCAAATGCACTGCCGTAATACCGCCGTGGCTATATGAAAAATTCAGATCGTTAAAGAAGATTTATTAACTTAAATATGTTAAACTAATGATTTGAAGCAATTCGATATCGCTTGCTAAATGTGTATATACAAGAAAATCGAATTTATACCTAAATATAAGATAACGGAATTCTTCTGAACGCACTGCAGTTATACCCTTAAGGCTTTATGTAGACTTCAGTGCGTTAAAGAACGTTTATTAACTTAGATATGTTAAACTAATGATTTGAAGCATTTCGATATCGATTGCTAAATGTGTATATACAAGAAAATCGACGTTATACCTAAATATAAGATTACGGAATTCTTCTACATGCACTGCCGTTATGCCGCCATGGCTTTATGTTAACTTCCGTTTGTTAAAGAAGGTTTAATAACTCAAATATGTTAAACTAATGAGTTGAAGCATCTCGATATCGATTGCCAAATGCGTGTATGCAACAAAATCGACTTTATACCTAAATAGAAGTTTACGGAATTCTTCTGAATGCACTGCAGTTATACCCTTAAGGCTTTATGTAGAATTCAGTAAGATAGAGAGGGTTAATTAACTTAAATATGTTAAACTAATGATTTGAAGCATTTCGATATCGATAGCTAAATGTGTATATACAAGAAAATCGACTTTATACCTAAATAGAAGATTACGGAATTCTTCCAAATGCACTGCCGTAATACCGCCGTGGCTATATGCCAAATTCAGATCGTTAAAGAAGATTTATTAACTTAAATATGTTAAACTAATGATTTGAAGCAATTCGATATCGCTTGCTAAATGTGTATATACAAGAAAATCGAATTTATACCTAAATATAAGATAACGGAATTCTTCTGAACGTACTGCAGTTATACCCTTAAGGCTTTATGTAGACTTCAGTGCGTTAAAGAACGTTTATTAACTTAGATATGTTAAACTAATGATTTGAAGCATTTCGATATCGATTGCTTAATGTGTATATACAAGAAAATCGACGTTATACCTAAATATAAGATTACGGAATTCTTCTACATGCACTGCCGTTATGCCGTCATGGCTATATGCAAACTTCAGATCGTTAAAGAAGGTTTATTAACTTAAATATGTTAATTTAATGATTTGAAGCACCTCGATATTGATTACTAAATGTGTATGTACAAGAAAATCGATTTTATACCTAAATAAAAGATTACGGAATTCACCCAAACATACTGCCGTTATGCGTTATGGCTTTATGTAAACTTCAGTAAGATAGAGGGGGTTAATTAACCTAAATATGCTAAACCAGTTATTCGAAGCATTTTGATATCGATTGCTAAATGCCTATATGCAATAAAATCGAACTTATACCTAAATATAAGATTACGGAATTTTTCTAAATGCACTGTCGTTATGCCGCCATGGCTTTATATCACCTTCATTACGTTAATGAAGGTTAATTAACTTAAATATGTTAAACTAATGATTTGAAGCATTTCGATATCGATTGCTAAATGAGTATATACAAGAAAATCGAATTTATACCTAAATATAAGTTTACGGAATTCTTCTAAATGCACTGCAGTTATACTGTTAAGGCTTTATGAAGACTTCAGTGCGCTAAAGAAAGTTTATTAACTTAAATATGTTAAACTAATGATTTAAAGCATTTCGATATCGATTGCTTAATACGTAAATACAAGAAAATCGACTTTATACCTAAATATAAGATAACGTAATTCTTCTAAATGCACTGCCGTTATGCTGTTATGGCTTTATATAAATTTCAGTACGTTAAAGAAGGTTAATTTACTCAAATATGTTAAACTAATGACTTGAGTATTTCGATATCGATTGCTAAATGTGTATGTACAAGAAAATCGATTTTATACCTAAATAAAAGCTTACGGAATTCACCAAAATATACTACCGTTATGCCGTTATGGCTTTATGTAAACTTCAGTAAGATAGAGAAGGTTAATTAACCTAAATATGCTAAACCAGTTATTTGAAGCATTTTGATATCGATTGCAAAATGTGTATATACAAGAAAATCGACTTTATACCTAAATATAAGATTAAGGAATTCTTCCACATGTACTGTCGTTATGCTGCCATGGCTTTATATCACCTTCAATACGTAAAAGAAGATTAATTATTTTAAATATGTTAAACTAATGGTTTAAAGCATTTCGATATCGATTGCTAAATGTGTATATACAAGAAAATCGAATTTATACCTAAATATAAAATTATAACATTACGGAATTCTTCTAAATGCACTGCCGTTATACCGTTAAGGCTTTATGTAGACTTCAGTAAGCTAAAAAATGTTTATTAACTTAATATGTTAAACTAATGATTTGAAGCATTTCGATATCGATAGCTAAATGTGTATATACAAAAAAATCGACTTTATACCTAAATATAAGATTACGGAATTCTTCGAAATACACTGCCGTTATGCCCTTAAAGCTTTATATAAATTCCAGTACGTTAAAGAAGGTTAATTTACTTAAATATGCTAAACGATTGATTTGAAGCATTTCGATATTGATTACTAAATGTGTATGTACAAGAAAATCGATTTTATACCTAAATAAAAGATTACGGAATTCACCCAAACATACTGCCGTTATGCCGTTATGGCTTTATGTAAACTTGAGTAAGATAGAGGGGGTTAATTAACCTAAATATGCTAAACCAGTTATATGAAGCATTTCGATATCGATTGCTAAATGCCTATATACAACAAAATCGAACTTATACCTAAATATAAGATTACGGAATTTTTCTAAATGCACTGTCGTTATGCCGCCATGGCTTTATATCACCTTCATTACGTTAATGAAGGTTAATTAACTTAAATATGTTAAACTAATGATTTGAAGATTTTCGATATCGATTGCCAAATGCGTATATGCAACAAAATCGACTTTATACCTAAATAGAAGTTTACGGAATTCTTCTGAATGCACTGCAGTTATACCCTTAAGGCTTTATGTAGAATTCAGTGCGTTAAAGAACGTTTATTAACTTAGATATGTTAAACTAATGATTTGAAGCATTTCGATATCGATTGCTAAATGTGTATATACAAGAAAATCGACTTTATACCTAAATATAAGATTACGGAATTCTTCTACATGCACTGCCGTTATGCCGCCATGGCTTTATGTTAACTTCTGTTTGTTAAAGAAGGTTTAATAACTCAAATATGTTAAACTAATGAGTTGAAGCATCTCGATATCGATTGCCAAATGCGTGTATGCAACAAAATCGACTTTATACCTAAATAGAAGTTTACGGAATTCTTCTGAATGCACTGCAGTTATACCCTTAAGGCTTTATGTAGAATTCAGTAAGATAGAGAGAGTTAATTAACTTAAATATGTTAAACTAATGATTTGAAGCATTTCAATATCGATAGCTAAATGTGTATATACAAGAAAATCGACTTTATACCTAAATAGAAGATTACGGAATTCTTCCAAATGCACTGCCGTAATACCGCCGTGGCTATATGCCAAATTCAGATCGTTAAAGAAGATTTATTAACTTAAATATGTTAAACTAATGATTTGAAGCAATTCGATATCGCTTGCTAAATGTGTATATACAAGAAAATCGAATTTATACCTAAATATAAGATAACGGAATTCTTCTGAACGCACTGCAGTTATACCCTTAAGGCTTTATGTAGACTTCAGTGCGTTAAAGAACGTTTATTAACTTAGATATGTTAAACTAATGATTTGAAGCATTTCGATATCGATTGCTAAATGTGTATATACAAGAAAATCGACGTTATACCTAAATATAAGATTACGGAATTCTTCTACATGCACTGCCGTTATGCCGTCATGGCTATATGCAAACTTCAGATCGTTAAAGAAGGTTTATTAACTTAACTATGTTAATTTAGTGATTTGAAGCATCTCGATATTGATTACTAAATGTGTATGTACAAGAAAATCGATTTTATACCTAAATAAAAGATTACGGAATTCACCCAAACATACTGCCGTTATGCCGTTATGGCTTTATGTAAACTTCAGTAAGATAGAGGGGGTTAATTAACCTAAATATGCTAAACCAGTTATTCGAAGCATTTCGATATCGATTGCTAAATGCCTATATGCAATAAAATCGAACTTATACCTAAATATAAGATTACGGAATTTTTCTAAATGCACTGTCGTTATGCCGCCATGGCTTTATATCACCTTCATTACGTTAATGAAGGTTAATTAACTTAAATATGTTAAACTAATGATTTGAAGATTTTCGATATCGATTGCTAAATGTGTATATACAAGAAAATCGAATTTATACCTAAATATAAGATAACGGGATTCTTCTGAATGCACTGCAGTTATACCCTTAAAGCTTTATGTAGACTTCAGTGCGTTAAAGAACGTTTATTAACTTAGATATGTTAAACTAATGATTTGAAGCATTTCGATATCGATTGCTAAATGTGTATATACAAGAAAATCGACTTTACACATAAATATAAGATTACGGAATTCTTCCAAATGCACTGCCGTTATACCGTTATGGCTTTATGTTAACTTCAGTAAGTTAAAGAAGGTTTATTAACTTAAATATGTTAAACCAGTTATTTGAAGCATTTCGATATCGATTGCGTAATGCATATATACACGAAAATCGACTTTATACCTAAATATAAGAGTACGGAATTCTTCCAAATGTACTGTCGTAATGCCACCATGGCTTTATATCAACTTAAATACGTTAAAAAAGGTTAATTTACTTAAATATGTTAAACTAATGATTTGAAGCATTTAGATATCGAGTGCTAAATGTGTATATACAACAAAATCGACTTTGTACCTAAATATATGCTTACGGAATTCTTCTAAATGCACTGCCGTAATACCGCCGTGGCTATATGCCAAATTCAGATCGTTAAAGAAGATTTATTAACTTAAATATGTTAAACTAATGATTTGAAGCAATTCGATATCGCTTGCTAAATGTGTATATACAAGAAAATCGAATTTATACCTAAATATAAGATAACGGAATTCTTCTGAACGCACTGCAGTTATACCCTTAAGGCTTTATGTAGACTTCAGTGCGTTAAAGAACGTTTATTAACTTAGATATGTTAAACTAATGATTTGAAGCATTTCGATATCGATTGCTAAATGTGTATATACAAGAAAATCGACGTTATACCTAAATATAAGATTACGGAATTCTTCTACATGCACTGCCGTTATGCCGTCATGGCTATATGCAAACTTCAGATCGTTAAAGAAGGTTTATTAACTTAACTATGTTAATTTAGTGATTTGAAGCATCTCGATATTGATTACTAAATGTGTATGTACAAGAAAATCGATTTTATACCTAAATAAAAGATTACGGAATTCACCCAAACATACTGCCGTTATGCCGTTATGGCTTTATGTAAACTTCAGTAAGATAGAGGGGGTTAATTAACCTAAATATGCTAAACCAGTTATTCGAAGCATTTCGATATCGATTGCTAAATGCCTATATGCAATAAAATCGAACTTATACCTAAATATAAGATTACGGAATTTTTCTAAATGCACTGTCGTTATGCCGCCATGGCTTTATATCACCTTCATTACGTTAATGAAGGTTAATTAACTTAAATATGTTAAACTAATGATTTGAAGATTTTCGATATCGATTGCTAAATGTGTATATAAAAGAAAATCGAATTTATACCTAAATATAAGATAACGGGATTCTTCTGAATGCACTGCAGTTATACCCTTAAAGCTTTATGTAGACTTCAGTGCGTTAAAGAACGTTTATTAACTTAGATATGTTAAACTAATGATTTGAAGCATTTCGATATCGATTGCTAAATGTGTATATACAAGAAAATCGACTTTACACATAAATATAAGATTACGGAATTCTTCCAAATGCACTGCCGTTATACCGTTATGGCTTTATGTTAACTTCAGTAAGTTAAAGAAGGTTTATTAACTTAAATATGTTAAACCAGTTATTTGAAGCATTTCGATATCGATTGCGTAATGGATATATACACGAAAATCGACTTTATACCTAAATATAAGAGTACGGAATTCTTCCAAATGTACTGTCGTAATGCCACCATGGCTTTATATCAACTTAAATACGTTAAAAAAGGTTAATTAACTTAAATATGTTAAACTAATGATTTGAAGCATTTAGATATCGAGTGCTAAATGTGTATATACAACAAAATCGACTTTATACCTAAATATAAGCTTACGGAATTCTTCTAAATGCACTGCCGTTATGCCGCCATGGCTTTGTGTTAACTTCAGTGCGTTAAAGAAGCTTTATTAACTTAAGTTTATTAAACTAATGATTTGAAGCATTTCGATTTCGATTGCTAAATGTGTATATACAACAAAATCGACTTTATACCTATATATAAGATTAAGTAATTCTTCTAAATGCTTTGCCGTTATGCCGTTAAGGCGTTTGTAGACTTCAGTAAGATAGAGACGGTTAATTAATTTAAATATATTAAACTAATGATTTGAGGCATTTCGATATCGATAGCTTAATGTGTATATACAAGAAAATCGACTTTATACATAAATATAAGATTACGGAATTCTTCTACATGAACTGCCGTTATGCCGCCATGGCTTTGTGTTATCTTCAGTGCGTCAAAGAAGTTTTATTAACTTAAATATGTTAAACTAATGATTTGAAGATTTTCGAAATCGATTGCTAAATGCATATACACAACAAAATAGACTTTATACCTAAATATAAGATTACGGAATTCTTCCAAATGCGCTGCCGTTATGGCTTTATGTTAACTTCAGTTTGTTTAAGAAGGTTTATTAACTTAGATATGTTTCACTATTTATTTGAAGCATTTCGAAATCGGTTGCTTAATGCATATATACAAGAAAACCGTCTTTATACCTAAATATAAGATTACGGAATGCTTCTATATGCACTGCCGTTATGCCGTTATGGCTTTATGTTAACTTCAGTTCGTTTAAGAAGGTTTATTAACTAAGATATGTTACACTAGTTATTTGAAGCATTTCGAAATCGATTGCTTAATGCTTAATGCTAAATGTGTATATACAACAAAATCGACTTTATACCGAAATATAAGATTACGGAATCTTTCTAAATGCTTTGCCGTTATGCCGTTAAGGCGTTTGTAGACTTCAGTAAGATAAAGGGGGTTAATTAACTTAAATATGTTAAACTAATGAGTTGAAGCATTTCGATTACGCTTGCTAAATGTGTATATACATCAAAATCGACTTTATACCTAAATATAAGATTACGGAATTCTTCTAAATGCACTGCCGCTATGCCGCCTAGGCTATATGCCAACATCAGATCGTTAAAGGAAGTTTATTAAAATAAATATGTTAAACTAATGAGTTAAAGCATCTCGATATCGATCGCTAAATGTGTATATACAAGAAAATCGACTTTACACCTAAATATAAGAGGACGGAATTCTTCTACGTGCACTGCCGTTATACCGTTAAGGCTTTATGTAGACTTCAGTAAGCTAAAAAATGTTTATTAACTTAATATGTTAAACTAATGATTTGAAGCATTTCGTTATCGATTGCTAAATGTCTATATAAAAGAAAATCGACTTTATACCTAAATATAAGATTACGGAATTCTTCTAAATGCACTGCCGTTATACCGTTATGGCTTTATGTAAACTTCAGTAAGATAAAGAAGGTTAATTAGCTTAAATATGTTAAACTGATGATTTGAAGCATTTCGTTATCGATTGTTAAATGTGTATTTACAACAAAATCGACTTTATACATTTAATATAAGATTACGGAATTCTTCCAAATGCACTGCCGTTATACCGTTATGGCTATATGTAAATTTCAGTAAGATAAAGAAGGTTACTTAACTTAAATATATTAAACTAATGATTTGACGCATTTCGATATCGCTTGCTAAACGTGTATATACAAGAAAATCGACTTTATACCTAAATATAAGATAACGGAATTCTTCTACATGCACTGTTGTTATACCGTTAAGGCTTTATGTAGACTTCAGTAAGCTAAAAAGTGTTTATTAACTTAATATGTTTAACTAATGATTTGAAGCATTTCGTTATCGATTGCTAAATGTGTATATAAAAGAAAATCGACTTTATACCTAAATATAAGATTACGGAATTCTTCTAAATGCACTGCCGTTATACCGTTAAGGTTTTATGTAGACTTCAGTAAGAGAGAGACGGTTAATTAACTTAAATATGTTAATCTAATGATTTGAGGCATTTCGATATCGATTCTTAAATATGTAAATACAAGAAAATCAACTTTATACCTAAATAGAAAATTACGGAATTCTTCTAAATGCACTGCCGTTATGCCGCCATGGCTTTATAACAACTTCAATACGTTAAAGAAGGTTAATTAACATAAATATGTTAAACTAATGATTTGAAGCATTTCGATATTGCTTGCTAAATGTGTATATACTCGAAAATCGACTTTATACCTAAATATAAGATTACGGAATTCTTCTAAATGCACTGCCGTTATGCCGCCATGGCTTTATATAAACTTCAATACGTTAAAGAAGGTTAATTAACTTAAATATATTAAACTAATGATTTGAAGCATTTCGATATCGCTTGCTAAACGTGTATGTACAAGAAAATCGACTTTATACCTAAATATAAGATAACGGAATTCTTCTACATGCACTGCCGTAATGCCGCCGTGGCTATATGCCAACTTCAGATCGTTAAAGAAGGTTTATTAACTTAAATATATTAAGATAATGAGTTGAAGCATTTCGATATCGCTTGCTAAATGTGTATATACAAGAAAATCGACTTTATACCTAAATATAAGATAACGGAATTCTTCTACATGCACTGCCGTTATGCCGCAATGGCTCTATATCAACTTCAATACGTTAATAAAGGTTAATTAGCTTAAATGTGTTAAACTAATGATTTGAAGCATTTCGATATCGATTGCTAAATGTGTATATGCAAGAAAATCGACTTTATACCTAAATATAAGATTACGGAATTCTTCTAAATGCACTGCCGTTATGCCGCCATGGCTTTATAACAACTTCAATACGTTAAAGAAGGTTAATTAACATAAATATGTTAAACTAATGATTTGAAGCATTTCGATATCGCTTGCTAAATGTGTATATACAAGAAAATCGACTTGATACCTAAATAAAAGATTACGGAATTCTTCTACATGCACTGCCGTAATGCCGCCATGGCTCTATGCCAACTTCAGTTCGTTAAAGAAGGTTTATTAACTTAAATATATTAAACTAATGAGTTGAAGCATTTCGATATCGCTTGCTAAATGTGCATATACAAGAAAATCGAATTATACCTAAATATAAGATAACGGAATTCTTCTAAATGCACTGCCGTTATGCCGCCCTGGCTTTATATCAACTTTAATACGTTAAAGAAGGTTAATTAACTTAAATATGTTAATACGAAATTCTTCCAAATGTTCTGTCGTTATGCCGCCATGGCTTTATATCGACTTCAATACGTTAAAGAAGGTTAACAATCTTAAATATGTTAAACTAATGATTTGAAGCATTTCGATATCGATATCTAAATGTGTATATAAAAGAAAATCGACTTTATACCTAAATAAAAGATTACGGAATTCTTCTACATGCACTGCCGTGATACCGTTATGGCTTTATGTAAACTTCAGCAGGAAAAATAAGGTTAATTAACTTAAATATGTTAAACTAATGATCTGAAGCATATCGATATCGCTTGCTTAATGTGTATATACAAGAAAATCGAATTATACATAAATATAAGATAACGGAATTATTCCACGTGCACTGCCGTTATACCGTTATGGCTTTATGTAAACTTCATTAAGCTAAAAAATGTTTATTAACTTAAAATGTTAATCTAATGATTTGAAGCATTTCGATATCGATATCTAATTGTGTATATAAAAGAAAATCGACGTTATACCTAAATAAAAGATTACGGAATTCTTCTACATGCACTGCCGTAATGCCGCCTTGGCTATATGCCAAATTCAGATCGTTGAAGAAGGTTAATTAACTTAAATATGTTAAACTAATGACTTGAAGCATTTCGTTATCGATTGCTAAATGTGTATATACAACAAAACCGACTTTATACCTAAATATAAGATAACGGAATTCTTCTAAATGCACTGCCGTTATACCGTTAAGGCTTTATGTAGACTTCAGTAAGCTAAAAAATGTTTATAAACATAAATATGTTAAACTAATGATTTGAAACATTTCGATATCGATATCATAATGTGTATATAAAAGAAAATCGACTTTATACCTAAATAAAAGATTACGGAATTCTTCTACATGCACTGCCGTAATACCGCCGTGGCTATATGCCAAATTCAGATCGTTAAAGAAGGTTTATTAACTTAAATATATTAAGCTTATGAGTTGAAGCATCTCGATATCTATTGCTAAATATGTATATACAACAAAATCGACTTTATACCTAAATATAAGATTACGGAATTCTTTCAAGTGCACTGCCGTTTTACCGTTATGGCTCTATGTAAACTTCAGTAGGATAAAGAAGGTTAACTAACTTAAATATGTTAAACTAATGATTTAAAGCATTTCAATATCGCTTGCTAAATGTGTATATACAAGAAAATCGAATTATACCTAAATATAAGATAACGAAATTCTTCCAAGTGCACTGCCGTTATACCGTTATGGCATAATTAGTTTAACATATTTAAGTAAATTAACCTTCTTTCTCTGACTGAAGTTTACATAAAGCCATAACGGTATAACGCCAGTGCATTTGGAAGAATTAAGTAAACTTATATTTAGGTATAATGTCGATTTCGTTGTATATACACATTTAGCAATCGATATCGAGATGCTTCAAATCATTAGTTTAACATATTTAAGTTAATTAACCTTCTTTTTCTTACTGAAGTTTACGTAAAGCCATAACGGTATAACGGCAGTGCATTTGGAAGAATTCCGTAATCTTATATTTAGGTATAAAGTCGATTTTCTTCTATACTCCTTTAGCTATCGATATCGAAATGCTTCAAATCATTCGTTTAACATATTTAAGATCGTTAACCTTCTTTAACGTATTGAAGTCGATATAAAGCCATGGCGGCATAACGACAGTACATTTGGAAGAATTTCGTAATCTTATATTTAGGTATAAAATCGATTTTGTTGTATATACAAGTTTAGCAATCGATATCGAAATGCTTCTAATCATTAGTTTAACATATTTAAGTTAGTTAACCTTCTTTAACGTAATGAAGGTGATATAAAGAAGAATTCCGTTATCGTATATTTATGTATAAAGTCGATTTTGTTGTATATACACATTTAGCAATCGATATCGAAATGCTTCAAATCATTAGTTTAACATATTTAAGTTAATTAACCTTTGTTATCTTACCGAAGTTTACATTAAGCCAAAACGGTATAACACCAGTTCATTTGGAAGAATTCCGTAAACTTATATTTAGGTAAAAAGTCGATTTTCTTGTATACGCCTTCAGCTATCGATATCGGAAAGCTTCAAATCATTCGTTTAACATATTTAAGATCGTTAACCTTCTTTAACGTAATGAAGGTGATATAAAGCCATGGCGGCATAACGACAGTGCATGTAGAAGAATTCCGTAATCTTATATTTAGGTATGTAGTCGATTTTCTTGTATTTACGCATTTAGCAATCGATATCGAAATGCTTCAAATCATTAGTTTAGCATATTTAAGTTAATTAACCTTCTTTAACGTATTGAAGTCGATATAAAGCCATGGCGGCATAACGACAGTACATTTGGAAGAATTCCGAAGTCTTATATTTATGTATAAAGTCGATTTTCTTGTATGTACACATTTAACAATCGATATCGAAATGCTTCAAATAATTAGTTTAACATATTTAAGCTAATAAACCTTCTTTAACGAAAGGAAGTTGGCTTAAAGCATAACGGCAGTGCATTTAGAAGAATTCCGTAATCTTATATTTAGGGAAAAAGTCGATTTTTTTGTTTATACACATTTAGCTATCGATATCGAAATGCTTCAAATCATAAGTTTAACATATTAAGATAATAAACATTTTTTAGCATACTGAAGTCTACATAAAGCCTTAACGGTATAACGGCAGTGCATTTAGAAGAATTCCGTAATGTTATAATTTTATATTTAGGTATAAAGTCGATTTTCTTGTATATACACGTTTCGCAATCGATATCGAAATGCTTCAGATAACTGGTTTAACATAATTAAGTTAATAAACCTCCTTTAGCGAACTGAAGTTGACATAAAGCCATAATTCCATAGTCTTATATTTAGGCATAAAGTCGATTTTCTTGTATATACACATTTAGCAATCGATATCGAAATGCTTCAAATCATTAGTTTAACATATTTAAGTTAATTAAAGTTCTTTAAAGAACGGAAGTTGGCATAAAGCCATTACGGCATAACGGCAGTGCATTTAGAAGAATTCCGTAATCTTATATTTAGGTATAAAGTCGATTTTCTTGTATATACACATTTAGCAATCGATAACGAAATGCTTCAAATCATTAGTTTAACATATTTAAGTAAATTAACCTTCTTTCTCTGACTGAAGTTTACATAAAGCCATAACGGTATAACGCCAGTGCATTTGGAAGAATTAAGTAAACTTATATTTAGGTATAATGTCGATTTTGTTGTATATACACATTTAGCAATCGATATCGAGATGCTTCAAATCATTAGTTTAACATATTTAAGTTAATTAACCTTCTTTTTCTTACTGAAGTTTACGTAAAGCCATAACGGTATAACGGCAGTGCATTTGGAAGAATTCCGTAATCTTATATTTAGGTATAAAGTCGATTTTCTTTTATACTCCTTTAGCTATCGATATCGAAATGCTTCAAATCGTTCGTTTAACATATTTAAGATCGTTAACCTTCTTTAACGTATTGAAGTCGATATAAAGCCATGGCGGCATAACGACAGTACATTTGGAAGAATTTCGTAATCTTATATTTAGGTATAAAATCGATTTTGTTGTATATACAAGTTTAGCAATCGATTTCGAAATGCTTCTAATCATTAGTTTAACATATTTAAGTTAGTTAACTTTCTTTAACGTAAGGAAGGTGATATAAAGCCAGGGCGGCATAACGGTAGTGCATTTAGAAGAATTCCGTTATCGTATATTTATGTATAAAGTCGATTTTGTTGTATGTACACATTTAGCAATCGATATCGAAATGCTTCAAATCATTAGTTTAACATATTTAAGTTAATTAACCTTTGTTATCTTACCGAAGTTTACATAAAGCCAAAACGGTATAACACCAGTTCATTTGGAAGAATTCCGTAAACTTATATTTAGGTAAAAAGTCGATTTTCTTGTATACGCCTTCAGCTATCGATATCGGAATGCTTCAAATCATTAGTTTAACATATTTAAGATCGTTAACCTTCTTTAACGTAATGAAGGTGATATAAAGCCATGGCGGCATAACGACAGTGCATTTAGAATAATTCCGTAATCTTATATTTATGTATAAAGACGATTTTCTTGTGTATACACATTTAGCAATCGATATCGAAATGTTTCAAATCATTAGTTTAACATATTTAAGTTCGTTAACCTTCTTTAACGTAATGAAGGTGATATAAAGCCATAGTGGCATAACGACAGTGCATTTAGAAGAATTCTACTATCGTATATTTATGTATAAAGTCGATTTTGTTGTATATACACATTTATCATTAGTTTAACATATTTAAGTTAATAAACCTTCTTTAACGAACGGAAGTTGGCTTAAAGCCATGGCGGCATAACGGCAGTGCATTTAGAAGAATTCCGTAATCTTATAATTAGGTAAAAAGTCGATTTTCTTGTATATACACATTTAGCTATCGATATCGAAATGCTTCAAATCATTCGTTTAACATATTTAAGTTCGTTAACCTTCTTTAACGTAATAAAACCATGGCGGCATAACGACAGTGCATTTAGAAGAATTCCGTAATCTTATATTTATGTATAAGGTCGATTTTCTTGTATATACACATTCAGCAATCGATATCGAAATGCTTCAAAGTTTAAGTTAATAAACTTTCTTTAACGAACGGAAGTTGGCTTATAGCCATGGCGGCATAACGGCAGTGCATTTAGAAGAATTCCGTAATTTTCTTGTATATACAGTTTTAGCTATCGATATCGAAATGCTTCAAATCATTAGTTTAACATATTAAGTTAATAAACATTTTTAAGCATACTGAAGTCTACATAAAGCCTTAAGGGTATAACGGCAGTGCATTTAGAAGAATTCCGTAATGTTTTAATTTTATATTTAAGTATAAAGTCGATTTTCTTGTATATATACATTTCGCAATCGATATGGAAATGCTTCAGATAACTGGTTTAACATATTTAAGTTAATAAACATCCTTTAGGGAACTGAAGTTGACATAAAGCCAAAACGGCACTGCATTTGGAAGAATTCCGTAGTCTTAAATTTAGGCATAAATTCGATTTTCTTGTATTTACACATTAAGCAATCGATATCGAAATGCATCAGATAACTGGTTTAGCATATTTAAGTTAATTAACCTTCTTTATCTTACTAAAGTTTACATAAAGCCATTACGGCATATCGGCAGTATATTTATATGAATTCCGTTATCTTATATTTAGGTATAAAGTCGATTTTGTTGTACATACACATTTAGCAATCGATATTGAAATGCTTCAAATCATTAGTTTAACATATTTAAGTTAGTTAACCTTCTTTAACGTAATGAAGGTGATATAAAGCCATGGCGGCATAACGACAGTGCATGTAGAAGAATTCCGTAATCTTATATTTGGGTATAAAGTCGATTTTGTTGTATATACGCATCTAGCAATCGATATCGAAATGCTTCAAATCATTAGTTTAACATATTTAAGTTAATTAACCCTCTTTATCTTACTGAAGTCTACAAACGCCTTAACGGCATAACGGCAAAGCATTTAGAAGAATTACGTAATCTTATATTTAGATATAAAGTCGATTTTCTTTTATATACACATTTAGCAATCGATATCGAAATGCTTCAAATCATTAGTTTAACATGTTTAAGTTAATTAACCTTCTTTAACGTAATGAAGGTGATATAGAGCCATGGCGGCATAACGACAGTGCATGTAGAAGAATTCCGTAATCTTATATTTAGGTATAAAGTCGATTTTTTTGTTTTAGCTATCGATATCGAAATGCTTCAAATCATAAGTTTAACATATTAAGTTAATAAACATTTTTTAGCATACTGAAGTCTACATAAAGCCTTAGCGGTATAACGGCAGTGCATTTAAAAGAATTCCGTAATGTTATAATTTTATATTTAGGTAAAAAGTCGATTTTCTTGTATATACACATTTCGCAATCGATATCGAAATGCTTCAGATAACTGGTTTAACATATTTAAGTTAATAAACCTCCTTTAGAGAACTGAAGTTGACAAAAAGCCATAATTCCATAGTCTTCTATTTAGGCATAAAGTCGAATTTGTTGTATATACACATTTAGCAATCGATATTGAGATGGTTCAACTCAATTGTTTAGATTATCTAACCAATGCTTTATGTTCGACCCACCTCATTCAAAGAGTTTAGCCTTAGAGCGTTAGCAAAGTTGAAACAAAAATGTGACAATTGCCAAGCCCCTGATAGGAGTAGAAGAAAGAGTGAAGATTTTCCTGAGAGTTCTTTAAATTATCTAATCAGTGCTTTGTGTTTGACTAACCTCGTTTAAATAGTTTACCCGCTAGAGCATTAATAAAAGTGAAACAAAAATGTGACTATTTCCAAGCCCCTGGTAGGAGTAGAATAAAGATTGAAGACTTTCCTGAGAGCTCTTTAAATTATCTAACCAACGTTTTATGTTTGACACAACTCGTTCCAATAGTTTAGCCGCTAGAGCGTTAGCAAAGTTGAAACAAAGATGTGACTATTGCCAAGCCTTTGATAAGAGTAAAAGAAAGATTGAAGACTTTCCTAAGAGCTCTTTAAATTGTCTAACCAATGCTTTATGTTTGACCCACCTCGTTCCAATAGTTTAGCCGCTAGAGCGTTAGCAAAGTTGAAACAAAAATGTTACTATTTCCAAGCCCCTGATAAGAGTAGAAGAAAGATTGAAGACTTTTCTGAAAGCTCTTTAAATTACCTAACCAATGCTTTATGTTCGACTAACCTCGTTTAAATAGTTTACCCGCTAGAGCATTAATAAAAGTGAAACAAAAATGTGACTATTTCCAAGCCCCTGGTGGGAGTAGAATAAAGATTGAAGACTTTCCTGAGAGCTCTTTAAATTATCTAACCAATGCTTTATGTTTGACACAAATCGTTCCAATAGTTTAGTCGCTAGAGCGTTAACAAAGTTGAAACAAAAATGTGACTATTACCAAGCCCCTGATAGTAGTAGAACAAAGATTGACAACTTTCCTGACAGCTCTTTAAATTATCTAACCAACGCTTTATGTTTGACTCACCTCGTTCAAACAGTTTACCCGCTAAAACGTTATCAAAAGTGAAACAAAAATATGACTATTTCCAAGCCCCTGAGAGGAGTAGAACAAATATTAAAGACTTTCCTGACAGCTCTTTAAATTATCTAACCAACGCTTTATGTGTGACTCACCTCGTTCAAATAGTTTAGCCGCTAGAGCGTTAGCAAAGTTGAAACAAAAATGTGACTATTGCCAAGCCCCTGATAGGAATAGAAGAAAGACTGAATACTTTCCTGAAAGCTCTTTAAATTATCTAACCAATGCTTTATGTTTGACCCACCTCGTTCCAATAGTTTAGCCGCCAGAGCGTTAGCAATGTTGAAACAAAAATGTGACTATTACCAAGCCCCTGATAGATGTAGAAGAAAAATTAATGACTTTCCTGAGAGCTCTTTAAATTATCTAACCAATGCTTTATGTTTGACTCACCTCGTTTCAATAGTTTAGCCTCAGAGCGTTAGCAAAGTTGAAACAAAAATGTGACTATTGCCAAGCCCCTGGTAGATGTAGAAGAAAAATTAATGACTTTCCTGAGAGCTCTTTAAATTATCTAACCAATGCTTTATGTTTGACTCACCTCGTTCAAACAGTTTACCCGCTAAAACGTTATCAAAAGTGAAACAAAAATTGACTATTTCCAAGCCCCTGATAGAGTAGAACAAAGATTAAAGACTTTCCTGACAGCTCTTTAAATTATCTAACCAACGCTTTATGTGTGACTCACCTCGTTCAAATAGTTTACCCGCTAGAGCGTTAGCAAAGTTGAAACAAAAATGTGACTATTGCCAAGCCCCTGATAGGAATAGAAGAAAGACTGAATACTTTCCTGAAAGCTCTTTAAATTATCTAACCAATGCTTTATGTTTGACCCACCTCGTTCCAATAGTTTAGCCGCCAGAGCGTTAGCAATGTTGAAACAAAAATGTGACTATTACCAAGCCCCTGATAGAGTAGAAGAAAGATTGAAGACTTTCTTGAGAGCTCTTTAAATTATCTAACCAATGCTTTATGTTTGACCACCTCTTCAAATAGTTTAGCCTCAGAGCGTTAGCAAAGTTGAAACAAAAATGTGACTATTGCCAAGCCCCTGGTAGAGTAGAAGAAAAATTAAGACTTTCCTGAGAGCTCTTTAAATTATCTAACCAATGCTTTATGTTTGACTCACCTCGTTCAAACAGTTTACCCGCTAGAGCGTTATCAAAGTGAAACAAAAATGTGACTATTTCCAAGCCCCTGATAGAGTAGAACAAAGATTATAAGACTTTCCTGAAGCTCTTTAAATTATCAACCAACGCTTTATGTGTGACTCACCTCGTTCAAATAGTTTAACCGCTAGAGCGTTAGCAAAGTTGAAACAAAAATGTGACTATTGCCAAGCCCCTGATAGGAATAGAAGAAAGACTGAATACTTTCCTGAAAGCTCTTTAAATTATCTAACCAATGCTTTATGTTTGACCCACCTCTTTCCAATAGTTTAGCCGCCAGAGCGTTAGCAATGTTGAAACAAAAATGTGACTATTACCAAGCCCCTGATAGGAGTAGAATAGAGATTGAAGACTTTCCTGAGAGCTCTTTAAATTATCTAACCAACGCTTTATGTTTGACCCAACTCGTTCCAATAGTTTAGCCGCTAGAGCGTTAGCAAAGTTGAAACAAAAATGTGACTATTACCAAGACCCTGATAGGAGTGGAAGAAAGATTGAAGACTTTCCTGAGAGCTCTTTAAATTATCTAACCAACGCTTTATGTTTGACCCAACTCGTTCCAATAGTTTAGCCGCTAGAGCGTTAGCAAAGTTGAAACAAAAATGTGACTATTACCAAGCCCCTGATAGTAGTAGAACAAAGATTGAATACTTTCCTGACAGCTCTTTAAATTATCTAACCAACGCTTTAAGTTAGACTCACCTCGTTCAAACAGTTTACCCGCTAGAGCGTTATCAAAAGTGAAACAAAAATGTGACTATTTCCAAGCCCCTGATAGTAGTAGAACAAAGATTGAAGACTTTCCTGACAGCTCTTTAAATTATCTAACCAACGCTTTATGTGTGACTCACCTTGTTCAAATAGTTTAGCCGCTAGAGCGTTAGCAAAGTTGAAACAAAAATGTGACCATTGCCAAGCCCCTGATAGGAATAGAAGAAAGACTGAAGACTTTCCTGAAAGCTCTTTAAATTATCTAACCAATGCTTTATGTTTGACCCACCTCGTTCCAATAGTTTAGCCGCTAGAGCGTTAGCAAAGTTGAAACAAAAATGTGACTATTTCCATGCGCCTGATAGTAGTAGAACAAAGATTAAAGACTTTCCTGAGAGCCCTTTAAATTATCTAACCAATGCTTTATGTTTGACCCACCTCGTTCTAATTGTTTAGCCGCTAGAGCGTTAGCAAAATTACCAAGCCCCTGATAGGAAGAGAAGAAAGATTGAAAACTTTCCTGAGAGCTCTTTAAATTATCTATCCAATGCTTTATGTTTGACTCACCTGGTTCAAACAGTTTACCCGCTAGAGCGTTATCAAAGTTGAAACAAAACTGTGACTATTGCCAAGCCCCTGGCAGGAGTAGAAGAAAAATTGGGAACTTTCCTGAGAGCTCTTTAAATTATCTAACGAATGCTTTATGTTTGACCCACCTCGTTCCAATAGTTAAGCCGCTAGAGCGTTAGCAAAGTTGAAACAAAAATGTGACTATTGCCAAGCCCCTGATAAGAGTAGAAGAAAGATTGAAATTTTCTTGAGAGCTCTTTAAATTATCTAACCAATGCTTTATGTTCGACCCACCTCATTCAAATAGTTTAGCCTCAGAGCGTTAGCAAAGTTGAAACAGAAATGTGACTATTGCCAAGCCCCTGGTAGGAGTAGAAGAAAGATTGAAGACTTTCCTGAGAGCTCTATAAATTATCTAACCAATGCTTTATGTTTGACTCACCTCGTTCAAATAGTTTACCCGCTAGAGCATAAATAAAAGTGAAACAAAAATGTAACTATTTCCAAGCCCCTGGTAGGAGTGAAAGGATGAAACAAAAATGTGACTATTACCAAGCCCCTGATAGTATAGAACAAAGATTGAATACTTTCCTGACAGCTCTTTAAATTATCTAACCAACGCTTTATGTTTGACTCACCTCGTTCAAACAGTTTACCCGTTAGAGCGATATCAAAAGTGAAACAAAAATGTAACTATTTCCAAGCCCCTGATAGTAGTAGAACAAAGATTGAAGACTTTCCTGACAGCTCTTTAAATTATCTCATCACCTTGTTCAAATAGTTTAGCCGCTAGAGCGTTAGCAAAGTTGAAACAAAAATGTGACTATTGCCAAGCACCTGATAGGAATAGAAGAAAGGCTGAAGACTTTCCTTAAAGCTATTTAAATTATCTAACCAATGCTTTATGTTTGACCCACCTCGTTCCAATAGTTTAGCCGCTAGAGCGTTAGCAAAGTTGAAACAAAAATGTGACTATTTCCATGCGTTTGATAGTAGTAGAACAAAGATTAAGGACTTTCCTGAGAGCTCTTTAAATTATCTAACCAATGCTTTATGTTTGACCCACTTCATTCTAATTGTTTAGCCGCTAGAGTGTTAGCAAAGTTGAAACAAAAATGTGACTATTTCCAAGCCCCTGATAGGAGTAGAATAAAGATTGAAGACTTTCCTGAGAGCTCTTTAAATTATCTAACCAACGCTTTATGTTTGACCCAACTCGTTCCAATAGTTTAGCCGCTAGAGTGTTAGCAAAGTTGAAACAAAAATGTGACTATTTCCAAGCCCCTGGCAGGAGTAGAAGAAAAATTGGGAACTTTCCTGAGAGCTCTTTAAATTATCTAACGAATGCTTTATGTTTGACCCACCTCGTTCCAATAGTTAAGCCGCTAGAGCGTTATCAAAGTTGAAACAAAAATGTGACTATTGCCAAGCCCCTGATAGGAGTAGAAAAAAGATTGAAGACTTTCCTGAGAGCTCTTTAAATTATCTAACCAACGCTTTATGTTTGACCCAACTCGTTCCAATAGTTTAGCCGCTAGAGTGTTAGCAAAGTTGAAACAAAAATGTGACTATTTCCAGCCCTGATAGGAGTAGAAAAAGATTGAAGACTTTCCTGAGAGCTCTTTAAATTATCTAACCAATGCTTTATGTTTGACCCACCTCGTTCAATAGTTTAGCCGCTAGAGCGTTAGCAAAGTTGAAACAAAAATGTGACTATTACCAAGCCCCTGATAAAGTGGAAGAAAGATTGAAACTTTCCTGAAGCTCTTTAAATTATCTACCAATGCTTTATGTTTGACTCACCTCGTTCAAAAGTTACCCGCTAGAGCGTTATCAAAGTTGAAACAAAAATGTGACTATTTCCAAGCCCCTGGTAGGAGTAGAAAAAAATTGGGAACTTTCCTGAGAGCTCTTTAAATTATCTAACAATGCTTTATGTTTGACCCACCTCGTTCAATAGTTTAGCCGCTAGAGCGTTAGCAAAGTTGAAACAAAAATGTGACTATTGCCAAGCCCTTGATAGTATAGAACAAAGATTGAAACTTTCCTGAGCAGCTCTTTAAAATTAACAATGCTTATTTACCACCTTGTTCAAACAGTTTAACCCGCTAGAGCGTTATCAACAGTTGAAACAAAACTGTGACTATTGCCAAGCCACCTGATAGGAATAGAAGAAAGGCTGAAGACTTTCCTGAAAGCTCTTTAAATTATCTAACCAATGCTTTATGTTTGACCCACCTCGTTCCAATAGTTTAGCCGCTAGAGCGTTAGCAAAGTTGAAACAAAAATGTGACTATTTCCATGCGCCTGATAGTAGTAGAACAAAGATTAAGGACTTTCCTGAGAGCTCTTTAAATTATCTAACCAATGCTTTATGTTTGACCCCCTCGTTCTAATTGTTTAGCCGCTAGAGCGTTAGCAAAGTTGAAACAAAAATGTGACTATTACCAAGCCCCTGATAGGAGTAGAAAAAGATTGAAAACTTTCCTGAGAGCTCTTTAAATTATCTAACCAACGCTTTATGTTTGACCCAACTCGTTCAATAGTTTAGCCGCTAGAGCGTTAGCAAAGTTGAAACAAAAATGTGACTATTGCCAAGCCCCTGATAGGAGTAGAAGAAAGATTGAAGACTTTCCTGAGAGCTCTTTAAATTATCTAACCAATGCTTTATGTTTGACCCACCTCGTTCCAATAGTTTAGCCGCTAGAGCGTTAGCAAAGTTGAAACAAAAATGTGACTATTACCAAGCCCCTGATAGGAGTAGAAGAAAGATTGAAGACTTTCCTGAGAGCTCTTTAAATTATCTAACCAATGCTTCATGTTCGACCCACCTCATTCAAATAGTTTAGCCTCAGAGCGTTAGCAAAGTTGAAACAGAAATGTGACTATTGCCAAGCCCCTGGTAGGAGTAGAAGAAAGATTGAAGACTTTCCTAAGAGCTCTATAAATTATCTAACCAATGCTTTATGTTTGACTCACCTCGTTCAAATAGTTTACCCGCTAGAGCATAAATAAAAGTGAAACAAAAATGTAACTATTTCCAAGCCCCTGGTAGGAGTAGAAAAAAAATTGGGGACTTTCCTGAGATCTCTTTAAATTATCTAACAAATGCTTTGTGTTTGACCTACCTCGTTTCAATAGTTTAGCCGCTAGAGCGTTAGCAAAGATGAAACAAAAATGTGACTATTGTCAAGCCCTTGATAGGAACAGAAGAAAGAATGAAGACTTTCCTGAAAGCTCTTTAAATTATCTAACCAATGCTTTATGTTTGACCCACCTCGTTCAAATAGTTTAGCCGTTAGAGCGTTATCAACAGTGAAACAAAAATGTGACTATTGCCAAGCCCTGGTTGGAGTCAGAGAAAAATTGGGGACTTTCCTGAAAGCACTTTAAATTATCTTAACGATGCTTTATGTTTGACCCACCTCGTTCCAAAAGTTAAGCCGCTAGAGCGTTAGCAAAGTTGAAACAAAAATGTGACTATTGCCAAGCCCCTGATAGGAGTAGAAGAAAGATTAAGGACTTTCACGAGAGCTCTTTAAATTATCTAACCAATGCTTTATGTTTGACTCACCTCGTTTCAATAGTTTAGCCTCAGAGCGTTAGCACAGTTGAAACAAAAATGTGACTATTGCCAAGCCCCTGGTAGATGTTGAAGAAAAATTAATGACTTTCCTGAGAGCTCTTTAAATTATCTAACCAATGCTTTATGATTGACTCACCTGGTTCAAACAGTTTACCCGCTAGAGCGTTATTAAAAGTGAAACAAAAATGTGACTATTTCCAAACCCCTGATAGGAGTAGAAGAAAGATTGAAGACTTCCTGAGAGCTCTTTAAATTATCTAACCAATGCTGTATGTTTCACTCACCTCGTTTCATTAGCGCTCTAGCGGCTAAACTATTGGAACGAGGTTGGTCAAATATAAAGCATTCGTTAGATAATTTAAAGAGCTCTCAGGAAGGTTCCCAATTTTTCTTCTACTCCTGTCAGGGGCTTGGCAATAGTACAGTTTTGTTTCAACTTTGATAACGCTCTAGCGGCTAAACAATTAGAACGAGGTGGGTCAAACATAAAGCATTGGTTAGATAATTTAAAGAGCTCTCAGGAAAGTCTTCAATCTTTATTCTACTCCTATCAGGGGCTTGGGAATAGTCACATTTTTGTTTCACTTTTATTTATGCTCTAGCGGGTAAACTATTTGAACGAGGTGAGTCAAACATAAAGCATTGGTTACATAATTTATAGAGCTCTCAGGAAGTCTTCAATCTTTCTTCTACTCCTATCAGGGGTTTGGAAATAGTCACATTTTTGTTTCACTTTTGATAACGCTCTAGCGGGTAAACTGTTTGAACCAGGTGAGCCAAACATAAAGCATTGGTTAGATAATTTAAAGAGCTCTCAGGAAAGTCTTTAATCTTTCTTCTACTCTTATCAGGGGCTTGGCAATAGTCACATTTTTGTTTCAACTTTGCTAACGCTCTAGCGGCTAAGCTATTGGAACGAGTTGGGTCAAACATAAAGCGTTGGTTAGATAATTTAGAGAGCTCTCAGGAAAGTCTTCAATCTTTATTGTACTCTTATCAGGGGCTTGGATATAGTCACATTTTTGTTTCACTTTTATTAATGCTCTAGCGGGTAAACTATTTCAACGGGGTTAGTCAAACATAAAGCATTGGTTAGATAATTTAAAGAGCTCTCAGGAAAGTCTTAAATCTTTCTTCTACTCCTATCAGGGGCTTGGTAATAGTCACATTTTTGTTTCAACTTTGCTAACGCTCTAGCGGCTAAACTATTGGAACGAGTTGGGTCAAACATAAAGCGTTGGTTAGATAATTTAAAGAGCTCTCAGGAAAGTCTTCAATCTTTCTTCTACTCCTATCAGGGGCTTGGAAATAGTGACATTTTTGTTTCACTTTTATTAATGCTCTAGCGGGTAAACTATTTAAACGAGGTTAGTCAAACATAAAGCATTGGTTGCATAATTTAAAGAGCTCTCAGGAAAGTCTTAAATCTTTCTTCTACTCCTATCAGGGGCTTGGTAATAGTCACATTTTTGTTTTAACTTTGCTAACGCTCTAGCGGCTAAACTATTGGAACGAGTTGGGTCAAACATAAAGCGTTGGTTAGATAATTTAAAGAGCTCTCAAGAAAGTCTTCAATCTTTCTTCTACTCCTATCAGGGGCTTGGCAATAGTCACATTTTTGTTTCACTTTTATTAATGCTCTAGCGGGTAAACTATTTAAACGAGGTTAGTCAAACATAAAGCATTGGTTAGATAATTTAAAGAGCTCTCAGGAAAGTCTTAAATCTTTCTTCTACTCCTACCAGGGGCTTGGCAATAGTCACATTTCTGTTTCAACTTTGCTAACCCTCTGAGGCTAGACTATTTGAATGAGGTGGGTCGAACATAAAGCATTGGTTAGATAATTTAAAGAGCTCTCAGGAAAGTTTTCAGTCTTTCTTCTACTCCTATCATGGGCTTGGTAATAGTCACATTTTTGTTTCAATTTTGCTAACGCTCTAGCGGCTAAACAATTGGAACGAGGTGGGTCAAACATATAGCATTGGTTAGATAATTTAAAGGGCTCTCAGGAAAGTCTTCAATCTTTGTTCTACTACTATCAGGCGCTTGGATATAGTCACATTTTTGTTTCACTTTTGATAACGCTCTAGCGGGTAAACTGTTTGAACGAGGTGAGTCAAACATAAGCATTTGTTAGATAATTTAAAGAGCTCTCAGGAAAGTCATTAATTTTTTTCTACATCTACCAGGGGCTTGGCAATAGTCACATTTTTGTTTCAACTTTGCTAACGCTCTGAGGCTAAACTATTGAAACGAGGTGAGTCAAACATAAAGCATTGGTTAGATAATTTAAAGAGCTTTTAGGAAAGTATTCAGTCTTTCTTCTATTCCTATTAGGGGCTTGGCAATAGTCACATTTTTGTTTCAACTTTGCTAACGCTCTAGCGGCTAAACTATTGGAACGAGTTGTGTCAAACACAGAGCGTTGGTTAGATAATTTAAAGAGCTCTCAGGAAAGTCTTCAATCTTTATTCTACTCCTATCAGGGGCTTGGAAATAGTCACATGTTTGTTTCACTTTTATTAATGCTCTAGCGGTTAAACTATTTAAACGAGGTTAGTCAAACATAAAGCATTGGTTAGATAATTTAAAGAGCTTTCAGAAAAGTCTTCAATCTTTTTTCTACTCCTATCAGGGGCTTGGAAATAGTCACATTTTTGTTTCAACTTTGCTAACGCTCTAGCGGCTAAACTATTGGAACGAGGTGGGTCAACCATAAAGCATTGGTTAGATAATTTGAAGAGCTCTTAGGAAAATCTTCAATCTTTCTTCTACTCTTATCAAAGGCTGGGCAATAGTCACATCTTTGTTTCAACTTTGCTAACGCTCTAGCGGCTAAACTATTGGAACGAGGTCGGTCAAACACAAAGCATTGGTTAGATAATTTAAAGAGCTCACAGGAAAATCTTCACTCTTTCTTCTACTCCTATCAGGGGCTTGGCAATTGTCACATTTTTGTTTCAACTTTGCTAACGCTCTAGCGGGTAAACTATTTAAACGAGCTGAGTCAAACATAAAACATTGGTTAGATAATTTAAAGAGCTCTCAGGAAAGTCTTCAATCTTTGTTCTACATCTACCAGGCGCTTGGCAATAGTCACATTTTTGTTTCACTTTTGATAACGCTCTAGCCGGTAAACGATTTGAACGAGGTGGGTCAAACATAAAGCATTGGTTAGATAATTTAAAGAGCTCTCAGGAAAGTCTTCAATCTTTCTTCTACTCCTACCAGGCGCTTGGCAATAGTCACATTTTTGTTTCAACTTTGCTAACGCTCTGAGGCTAAACTATTTGAATGAGGTGGGTCGAACATAAAGCATTTGTTAGATAATTTAAACAAATGAGTTGAACCATCTCAATATCGATTGCTAAATGTGTATATACAACAAAATCGACTTTATGCCTAAATATAAGACTATGGAATTATGGCTTTTTGTCAACTTCAGTTCTCTAAAGGAGGTTTATTAACTTAAATATGTTAAACCAGTTATCTGAAGCATTTCGATATCGATTGCGAAATGTGTATATACATAAAATCGACTTTATACCTAAATATAAAATTATAACATTACGGAATTCTTCTAAATGCACTGCCGTTATACCGCTAAGGCTTTATGTAGACTTCAATATGCTAAAAAATGTTTATTAACCTAATATGTTAAACTTATGATTTGAGGCATTTCGATATCGATAGCTAAAACAAAAAAATCGACTTTATACCTAAATATAAGATTACGGAATTCTTCTACATGCACTGTCGTTATGCCGCCATGGCTTTATATCACCTTCATTACGTTAAAGAAGGTTAACTAACTTAAATATGTTAAACTAATGATTTGAAGATTTTCGATATCGATTGCTAAATGCGTAAATACAAGAAAATCGACTATATACCTAAATATAAGATTACGGAATTCTTCTACATGCATTGTCGTTATGCCGCCATGGCTTTATATCACCTTCATTACGTTAAAGAAGGTTAACTAACTTAAATATGTTAAACTAATGATTTGAAGATTTTCGATATCGATTGCTAAATGCGTAAATACAAGAAAATCGACTATATACCTAAATATAAGATTACGGAATTCTTCTACATGCACTGTCGTTATGCCGCCATGGCTCTATATCACCTTCATTACGTTAAAGAAGGTTAATTAACTTAAACATGTTAAACTAATGATTTGAAGCATTTCGATATCGATTGCTAAATGTGTATATAAAAGAAAATCGACTTTATGCCTAAATATAAGATTACGTAATTCTTCTAAATGCTTTGCCGTTATGCCGCTAAGGCGTTTGTAGACTTCAGTAAGATAAAGAGGGTTAATTAACTTAAATATGTTAAACTAATCATTTGAAGCATTTCGATATCGATTGCTAGATGCGTATATACAACAAAATCGACTTTATACCCAAATATAAGATTACGGAATTCTTCTACATGCACTGTCGTTATGCCGCCATGGCTTTATATCACCTTCATTACGTTAAAGAAGGTTAACTAACTTAAAAATGCTAAACCAGTTAGCTGATGCATTTCGATATCGATTGCTTAATGTGTATATACAAGAAAATCGACTTTATACCTAAATATAAGATTACGGAATTCTTCCAAATGCACTGCATTATACCGTTATGGCTTTATGTTAACTTCAGTTTGTTAAAGAAGGTTTATTAACTTAAATATGTTAAACCAGATATTTGAAGCATTTCGATATCGATTGCTTAATGCATATATAAAAGAAAATCGACTTTATACCTAAATATAAGACTACGGAATTCTTCCAAATGTACTGTCGTTATGCCGCCATGGCTTTATATCAACTTCAATACCTTAAAGAAGGTTAATTAACTTAAATTTGTTAAACTAATGATTTGCAGCATTTCGATATCGATAGCTAAATGTGTATGTAAAAAAAAAATCGAATTTATACCTAAACATAAGATTACGGAATTCTTCCAAATGTACTGTCGTTATGCCGCCATGTCTTTATGTCACCTTCATTACGTTAAAGAAGGCTAATTAACTTAAATGTGTTAAACTAATGATTTGAAGCATTTCGTTATCGATCGCTAAATGTGTATATACAACAAAATCGACTTTATACCTAAATATAAGATTACGGAATTCTTCTGCATGCACTGTCGTTATGCCGCCATGGCTTTATAACACCTTCCTTACGTTAAAGAAGGTTAACTAACTTAAATATGTTAAACGAATGATTTGAAGCATTTCGATATCGATTGCAAAATGTGTATGTACAACAAAATCGACTTTATACCTAAATATAAGATAACGGAATTCATATAAATATACTGCCGTTATGCCGTGATGGCTTTATGTAATCTTCAGTAAGATAAAGAAGGTTAATTAATTTAAATATGCTAAACGGGTTATTTGAAGCATTTCGATATCGATTGCAAAATGTGTATATAAAAGAAAATCGAATTTATGCCTTAATTTAAGACCACGGAATTCTTCCAAATGCAGTGCCGTTATGGCTTTATGTCAACTTCAGTTCGCTAAAGGAGGTTTATTAACTTAAATATGTTAAACCAGTTATCTGAAGCATTTCCATATCGATTGCGAAATGTATATATACAAGAAAATCGACTTTATACTTAAAACATTACGGAATTCTTCTAAATGCACTGCCGTTATACCGTTAAGGCTTTATGTAGACTTCAGTATGCTTAAAAATGTTTATTAACTTAATATGTTAAACTAATGATTTGAAGCATTTCGATATCGATATCTAAAACTGTATATACAAGAAAATCGACTTTATGCCTAAATATAAGATTACAGAATTCTTCTAAATGCACTGCCGTTATGCCGCCATGGCTATAAGCCAACTTCCGTTCGTTAAAGAAGGTTTATTAACTTAAACTTTGAAGCATTTCGATATCGATTGCTGAATGTGTATATACAAGAAAATCGACCTTGTACATAAATATAAGATTACGGAATTCTTCTAAATGCACTGTCGTTATGCCGCCATGGTTTTATATCACCTTCATTACGTTAAAGAAGGTTAACGAACTTAAATATGTTAAACGAATGATTTGAAGCATTTCGATATCGATAGCTAAATGTGTATATACAAGAAAATCGACTTTTTACCTAAATATAAGATTACGGAATTCTTCTAAATGCACTGCCGTTATGCCGCCATGGCTTTAAGCCAACTTCCGTTCGTTAAAGAAGGTTTATTAACTTAAATATGTTAAACTAATGATAAATGTGTATATACAACAAAGTCGACTTTATACATAAATATACGATAGCGGAATTCTTCTAAATGCACTGTCGTTATGCCGCTATGGCTTTATATCACCTTCATTACGTTAAAGAAGGTTAACGAACTTAAATATGTTAAACTAATGATTTGAAACATTTCGATATCGATTGCTAAATGTGTATATACAAGAAAATCGACTTTATACATAAATATGAGATTACGGAATTCTTCTAAATGCACTGTCGTTATGCCGCCATGGCTTTATATCACCTTCATTACGTTAACCTTCTGTTAACGATCTTAAATATGTTAAACGAATGATTTGAAGCATTTCGATTCCGATAGCTAAAGGCGTATACAAGAAAATCGACTTTTTACCTAAATATAAGTTTACGGAATTCTTCCAAATGAACTTGTGTTATACTGTTTTGGCTTTATGTAAATTTCGGTAATATAACAAAGGTTAATTAACTTAAATATGTTAAACTAATGATTTGAAGCATTTCGATATCGATTGCTAAATGTGTATATACAACAAAATCGACTTTATACATAAATATACGATAACGGAACTCTTCTAAATGCACTGCCGTTATGCCGCCATGGCTTTATATCACCTTCATTACGTTAAAGAAGGTTAGCTAACTTAAATATGTTAAACTAATGATTAGAAGCATTTCGATATCGATTGCTAAATGTGTATATACAACAAAATCGATTTTATACCTAAATATAAGATTACGAAATTCTTCCAAATGTACTGTCGTTATGACGCCATAATTATATCGACTTCAATACGTTAAAGAAGGTTAACGATCTTAAATATGTTAAACGAATGATTTGAAGCATTTCGATATCGATAGCTAAAGGAGTATAGAAGAAAATCGACTTTATACCTAAATATAAGATTACGGAATTTTTCCAAATGCACTGCCGTTATACCGTTATGGCTTTACGTGATCTTCAGTAAGAAAAAGAAGGGTTTAAAAAACTTAAATATGTTAAGCTAATGATTTGAAGCATCTCGATATCGATTGCTAAATGTGTATATCAACAAAATCGACATTATACCTAAA